>JAFMSR010001554.1:0-26790 GCA_022818135.1 Saxidomus purpurata
ACCTTGACATACACAATATGTAGGCATCACAACTCTTTAGTAATAAGCAATATAACTTTTTTTCTTTTTTTTTTTTCTTTTCTTTTTATGAATGGATAATTCTATATTTATATTTTAATTGTTGTTGAAGGCCATATTGAAATATTAAGTATGTGTATTGTTTATATGTAATTAAATGTACTTCGTTAAATAAAAACATGTATTATTATTTTTATATAATTCTAAAGTTTGATAAAGAAATCTTAAGCAACAGCAAAGTTAGTCGTAGGTAAGTGTTTGTGACGGACCGACGGACTGACGCACAAAGCGATCCCTATGTATCACATTTTGTCCGAAAAGTTGGCGATATTCATTTTTAAAGGGAAAAAGTAATAATAGCTATTCACATAGCTTATCAAAGAGGGTCATTCGATAAGGCGTCGACCTCTTTTGTTTCAAGACCAATTAAAAGTCCACGAGGCAGAGTGGTTAATGCACCCGAAAGTACTGGAGCAACGAGAGTCTTCACTGTAAGAACACCCACCAATCTTTGGCTATTGGTATTACTCACAATTTGGCTAATAAATCATAAAGCTTTGACAAAAGTGACTTGCTGCCTTACGTTTCAAAAACATAGTAGGCATTAGTATGCATGGTTGTCATACTGGGGTCTTCACAGGTTCACTCGGCAAGACATCCTATAGGAACGGCCGGGATTATAAACAATCTAATAATACCTAATAGGTGGTATCATCAATTCATATAAGTATTATAATATATTCCCTTTAAAAAAGTGATAACACCATTTGGAATATGTGATATCACCTATTGCAATAATTTATGTCAGCTTTTCAAAGGGAAAACATTTTATTACCTATTTGAATGGGTATCATCCATACTTGATATCGCCTATTTAAAAGAAAAACATGATATCAGCTATTCGAATGGGTGACATAACACATCCGAATGGGTGATACCACCCAGTCTATATTTTCATACATTAAGAAATGTGTGGTATAACCTTTCCAAAGGGAGAATGTGATATATTCCATTCGAATAGTTGATATCACCTATTGAAAAGAAAATATTCGAATGAGTTCTACACTCCTTTCGAAAAGTTGATGACACCTAGTCTACACATATTCATAGACGAAAAAGGTGATGCCACCAATCCGGAGGTCCCGTGTTCGAATCTTGTTCGGGCAATGACAATTTCAGTAACGATTTTCAAAGTTTCCCACCCGTCACCCAGAAGTAGTGTGTCACGTGTTTCGGTGTTGTACAATGTGCACATAAGCGAACCAAGGGGTGTATTCATAACAGAGCTAGGGTCTTGTAACCGGATTCCTTTGTATCTACATCTGACTCTTCAACCTGCGCAAGGCCAAAGTTTTCGCAAGTTCACCTGGTTAGATATCCCAGGGTCGGCCTGGACTTTAAACAATCTAAATGAAGAAATAATAGTGAAAAATATATCTACTTGATGTATACTACAACATAAACGTCGAAGATCATAATTCATTGTTTACCCTATGATTATTGAATAACAGTGACCATTACCTTTTTGCTGTTTTTTATATGTATAGCAGTCTATGTACAGCATAGCTCGGCAGTACATGGAGCGATATAGTGAATTGATACCTACCCCGAGTCCGGTAAGCGAACGTGCTCCTGGTTTGTGTCACCTTTCGCGTCAATATGTCTTCAAATGTTGACATCGTCAGTGTAAAATGAAACAAATCGTTCGCAGAGACAGACTTGTGCTGCGTATTTCAAAGGTATTTTTGTGGTCAATGTATTTTTATGGAACACTTTAAATTTCCACTATGTACGATCGTTTATGTAAAAGCTGCAAACGTATACACTCCGATTTTCAAATGTTCTACAAGTTTGCCGAGTGAGCTCCCATAGCGTTACGCTCGCGTTGTATACCTTTTTATATTATATGAACCAGTAAAAAAAAATGTTTCAATGTTTTATTTTTTTAACACAATAACGTATAAATAGTAGGTAAATCATGTTTTGAATAGAAATTTGCCAATGAAACGTTAATATAGAACTGGACCAGGGCCTGATGCATAGCATAATTATGTATGTAAATGAAACTGGTAGGCAGCGTGTATCACAATCTAGGAATTAATTATGTTTCAGATTATTTCATTCAACTTATGACTTTATAAATATTTCGAAACTTTGTCCGCTATATGTCGTGTTTTTGAATTATCTGGTTTGTCACTGGACAACCCTTTGTGAGATTCTGTGTTGTATTTTGTGTCATCAAGGAGCTGAAAATAACAACATTCGATGATCGAGTACACAAAACTTAGAATGTTTTCGTTTCGGTTCGGATTTTGTTTCGGTGTGTATGTAAAAGGCACCGTATTTTGTAATGTATTATATTTATTTCGGTTCTGTTTCGGTGTATATGCGAAATGGCCGTACGTGTGATGACAGCTAAGATGTATGATTTTATATTAAGTAATTATTTCGTTATTTTGCTTTTAGGTTAGCAATACATTAACAGTAAATATGTGCTGCCATAACCAAATAAAATTTAACATCTGTTACATAATCCACAGTTATCATGGTGGCTAGTGACGCATTGCTCTAAAGAGAAGTAACACAGTTAGATCTTGTTATAAAATATCAGAGATTATATGTTAAAAGGGAGAAAGAGTACAGATGGTTTGGAACTTTGGTGATATTATGAAATTTATTGGAATGATGACGTCGTTTGCGCAAATTTTAAGAAATGAAGTGAAAAATGGCTTAACGTGAGTGGTTCTTTACATGTTTTCATATAGATGTAATTGTATTAATATCAGACTTACATTTTCTACGATTCCTTCTGGAATTTATTTTAACCAATACGACTGTTAATTAACGCATGTTTTAATTTCTGAACGTAAAAGTTTTGTTTTGTGCTTCAAGTTTTAATTATGCATTTACATTTTTTTTTCATGTGCATTTCTTATTTTTCATTTGTTGTATTCTACTGGAACTGTTTAATAGTATTGTCGCTAAAACTTTATTCAAATAATTATGTAAAAAATGCAACATACTAGTGTAAGAGACATTTTGTCATAAAGTCTTGAACTGCCCATCGAGTTATAAGCCATCTGACGCCCCTAAAAGTTGTTTTGTGCATTGTTCGGCAAGTATAAAACATCAGATTCGATCAAATGGGAATGTAAGTGAAGTAGTGGATAGTTCTTTGCACATATATTATGAAATTAATACAAATCGCCTACGAAAATCAGATAAAGAATGTGTTGACAACACTCTAGTAGTTGTAAGAAGCTTACACTTTATTTATTCGATTGCTGAATGTAGCATGAATAGTGCATACATTGCCTATACATGCATTTACTTACCATTACACCATTCTTTTTATGTTTACTAAACTTGCTTCGTCTTGATGCCAGGCATCGACATTTGAATTGTCCCATCTGTTGCATTTTCCTTTTCAACAAGAAAGTGAAGTGTGTGTTGGTATCAACAATTTTAGTCATTGCTTTTTAAATATGAAGTTTCTTCAAGATAACTGCTCAATAATTCAATTGTTGGCCAATATATTTTTGCAAGCGGTCGTGTAAAACAGTATTCCCTGTATTGCTACAAATAGATATACTTGCCGTTAGCAATCCTTTATGACATGCGATATTTTACAAAAGTACCATTCGTTCAGTGTGACAAAGTTCAAATTGGTAACGTCGGAGTTGTGTAAAAACGATTGTTCTTTGCTTTAATTTCGATATTATAAAAATGCTTAAAGTGTAAATATGGCACTTTTGGATATGAATCAACACTGTTCTTGGCACGACACTCTACGGGTTTAGAATGTAATATGATCTTCTTTACTCCTTCTGTGATATATGTCAATACATAGTAGCATATGTTTGTGTACATTGTTCAATGACATGCTGTTGTTTAATATAAATCTTTAGTTTCTTGTACACCATCAATTTATATTTAGATGTGTACTATACATAATTTGTGTGTACTGTGCTGCATTTACTGAGTAATATTGTTTTCATATGTATAGTATATTAATTGTTGTTTTTTATTTACTGTACATCACTTTTTCCTATTCCACTGAAAGAATTGATTTTATTGTACAGTTTATTGTAAATCATGCTCCAATTTGTTCATGTGTTCTGATAACCAGAGTTTTCTAGTGTAATTGTGTTATAAGACTGCGCCATTTTATATTCGAAGCCAATTCATTTTCGAAAATCTCGTGCACAATGTATCTGAATTTCAGAAAGAAATGGCTACAAGTACCAGATGTGCGCCACTTTATATTCGAGGCCAATTCATTTTCGAGTACCTCGTGTACAATGTATCTGAATTTCAGAAAGAAATGGCTACATGTACCAGAAGTACGTTGTTTCTCCTTGGCCTGAGTAAGAGCAATAAAACATTTCTTATACCGTTTTTAATTGTTTTTCGATTCAAGATGTTCTTTTTTTTTCATTCAGAATTAGTGATCAGATATTTGATTTCCTTTTGTAAATAAAATTTTAACATTGATTTCTTTTTTTAATTGCCGTGTTCTTGTATTCTATTTGATATATTTTATATGTAACTGTAAATTTATTATATGTACGTGGATGAAAATAGTAACCTTTTGCAAACTAGGAACCTTTAGAACAGCTTACAGATCATTATTGTTGTTACTGTACTATTTTTGTATAAACACGCGATTTATAACTTACAAGTTTTAGATAAAGAGCAACTTACAATGGGTCGGCAATTGGGAATGGTCATAATCAAAGGAAAAATGATTTTGTTCTATCTTTATTGCTGTTATTATTGTTTATACAAATATGATTTATATTCAAAGTGTATAGTTTAACTATTATGGCTATGCATACTTCTACTTCAAACTATGCCTTAAAATGATAAAACATGACAGCAATTTTAACTTATAGGATTAAGTTCCACGCACATGTAAATCTCATATTATGACAGTTGTCCGTAATATGAAATCCACGTCTTCACATTTCCATATACAATAAAATAAACATGTATTTCACATAATAAGATACACGACGTCCAAACTTGACTCTTGGGTATTCAGAGGAAGGTGACCGAATTTTCAGTCATAACAATTATATCTAGTATCCGTATGAATAGAACTAAATGTCTGCAAGAAATATTGTGAGTATGCAAATAATATAAATCCATATCCAGATGAAAATTAATCTGTGGACATAGTGGTCGTTGAGCTCTGATGTTAGGGTGCGCACAACAAGGTTTATGTTAACCGAAAAGGGGTTTTCACTGTACTTTTCCGTAGCTTTTCGTCTGATCAGCAAAGTCGACGAGTTTATCTTCTCCCCGTTTGGTGAAGTTTTTTCCAGAAAAATCAGTAAAATTACTACATTCCAACACAGCTGTATCCGAAACCTCAAAAAATTAAAAGTACAGAATAATCGAGATGATAATGTTGTCAAATTATGAGACTAGGTCCAATGCAAAATATCGGATAAACCAAATGAAAGGCAAAAGAAGAATTTGACATAAATAACCACTTTTCCTAGCATTTTCATGATTCTGTTGCCATGGTAACCATATTTGCGACTCAAAATTTTAGAAATTGGTAGAAAATTGTTCTTGCTTCCTAAATAAGTACGTACATGTAACAGTTCAATTGAAATATGTTAAAGGTGCATCTTAATTCCATGTTGTTCGCTGTCGGTGTTTTCAGCAACAGTCACTGAAATTTAGCACATTTTCTGTTCATTTTTCACACAGGTGTTCATTTCCAGATAGCTTTTAGATTACTTCCATACGATAAATGTTATATGCAACATACCTTATTGTGCTTATATAAGATTCTTTTTATAATTTCAAAGCTTTTTTATTAGAAACATTACATTTAGGAGCTATTATTAAGATAAATGTAAAGATTTTCTCACTATTTTCTCGTTTTGGTTACCATAGCAACCATTCCTTCAATTTATTCAGTTAATTTGGGAATGTGATTGTCTGTTTAGCTTAACTGTCTTTTATTAAGATACACTGAATTCAATATTATAAAGTTATAATGTTATTTTTAAATGGAATAAAATGAAACAAAGTCTTTGTTTTCGTTGTTATGGTGATGTCCAAAAGAACATAAGAAATCTGGTAAAAAATACGAAAACCTGAAAAAGAAATGAGTATTCTGATTGTACACATAATTTTGTGCTAGAAAATGATAGTAATTCATTTTCTGTCAGATATGTCATTTGGGCGAAAAATGCCGTGGATGTTCACATTTTTCAAAGAAACCAGAACAATAGAATATTAGTTTCTGCCATGAGCATGCGGTTCAGATCAAAATATCCGTCACCAAGGGTAACTGTTTTGGTGGGAACGAGGCTCTTCCGAGTTCCCGCGAAACAGTTACCCGAGGTGACGGATATTTCCACCTGAACCAAATATCTCATCGTAGAAACTATTTCTTGCATACCGTCTTGCACTTTATAATATATATTTAAATGCAAACTTATCGAAATGATACCTTTTAATATAAAACAAAGTTTAACGTTATTCAGATGCTGTGTTTGGGAAAGTGACGTCACATTGTTTATAACGTTACGTCACAAGTAATTCACGAACGTCATATTACATGGGGGAATGTAATATGAGATTTTCCAGCACTGGTGAAAAATGCGGATACTCCGATCCAGTATGCAAGAAGTTATTATTCATTGGACAAAGTTATTGTGTTCTGAAACTTAAGTGACCTTTCAACATATTTGACTTCAATTCCGATGCCACATATCTCACATTCTACAAAGTACATTAAAAGTATTAAACCAAGAATGGAAGTGCTGACACTGTTCTGTTATAGGAGACATGTTTCTATAAATTACTTAAATTACTTATTGTCGTACATTCAGTGCTTTGATTATAATTTTCAGAACGGTTCGTTTGTAATTCACTTTACAAATCTAATATTTCTAAGTCTTACATCTTGTGCACCGTTGATGTCAAACAAAAAAGTGAAAATGAGGAAAGCGATTTTAAAAATATACTTTTTGCAAACACCACCATAAGGACACCATAAGCTACATGTTCCTGCAATTTACGGATATACACATTCAACTTAAATTTGAACAATATTTAACTCTGTTTTATTCGAAATTTATCTTTATGAAATATGATAAAACGTAAAGTAGCTAGAAGGATATATTCAGATAAAAAATTTTGCAACATTTACTGCATTACCTTCACCAACTTTGTATCCATTGGACATATATCAGGGTTTAATGGTCCGTTACTTTTCTCATTATACGATACATTGATTGCTAGCCGTCGTTTGTCGCTGTTATTTTGTTCACTACAGTGCAGAAGGTTGCAATGAAAGAATACGGCATCGCCTTGAAAAGGTACAGGAGTGACTGATTGTACAATTGCACACTATGCAGTTCATAGAGTGGTTGATACTTAAGTTTTGGAGAATAAAATAACATTGTATTTTTCCGGATACATCTACATGTATATTTAGTATACATGTGCATCAAGTGTAACCTGAATCTATAACATCCAGGACCTTTAAAATGATATACACTATACAAGTCTTTTTCATATCGCATGTAAATTTTCCTAGTATGTATTGTGTATAAAAATGTACAATGGCTGAGTTGAGCTATTGTTTACTACAGAAAATCTTCTCCGAAGTTTGCCAAAAATTACCGAGTAAGTACGATCAAAGGGTTCGAGACGTTGGTTTACATACAGCAAAATTTGTCTTGCTTTCACATTTTTCTTATGTCATCAAATAGGCACCAACAAACTTATGCCAGAATTTTCTACTGTACCTGGCTGGAGATCAACAGCTACAAGCTCATACTGTTTTTTCAAAAGGTCAACACGCTCTATATCTGCCTCTTGTTGTGCTCCAGTCTTTCCGTGGTCAACTCGACCACATTTGTGTGTCCCTCTTAAAACCTGAAATATTCAATATATTTGACTGTATGCTCTATGCCAAACTGTTGCCCAGCCTTTCTCGCAGACAATTAGTCACAGATTCTCTCCAGATTTCACAAAGACAATTCAAACGGGACACTCATGACTGGCTTAACAGTTAGTTTGTAACATAATACTCTCAATATGACGGTGGAATGTAGAGGTTGTGGCAACGTATGCGAAACCCGGAATCTTATAAAAGGACAAGAGTGCTTGTTTTGTCCAGGTGGATTGCTCGACGGTGGCCTCACTGTAGCTTTATTCAAATTATATTCACATGTACACTATATAAACTATCTCGTAATATTTCATTATGTTTCACAAAGTAGAAAGAAAACAGTTATTCTGATGTAAGGTCAGATGTTTTCATAGCTACTGTGTCAACCCATACACAGAAAAAAGAGATTATTGACAAAAACGAGATTTGAAAGGATCAAAAAGCTATGGTCGTGAATATATTCATGATGACCGTAGCAAAGAAGTGCGAAACATTGAAAACAATATGAAAACTATTCTTAGAGAGGTTGGAGCTTCCGACAAATTTGTGTTTTCAAATCGACACCTTATTCGCAAATCCAGAAATCAGGAAAATAACCGCATAAATAGAAATAAAAGCAGAAATGGTAATTAGGGAGGTATGGTGTGTGGAACGTCGAATGTTGGTCTCTAACAGACGAGAAAAATTACAACTTAAGAAGAAGTGTTGTCAGGTCCTTGAACTTTGATCTTTTTGCTATCTTTGAAACATTTTTGAAAGATGATACTGATCTTGGCTTCTCTGATTATAAATGGTTTGGACCTCATAGATTGTGTATTCATGATAAAGCGAAACGGGGCTCAGGCAGAGTGGGTATTTTTGTCAAAAATAGCATATTAAACGATTATAGCATTGGGATCATTGACAAATCAATCGAAGACATTATGTGGGTGAAACTTGCAAGTAAGGAGTCAGATGAAGTCACGTGCTTTTGTATTTCCTATCTTCCTCCAGATAATTCAAGTCGTTTAAATGATGCAAACAAATTTTATATGGACCTAATGAATCAAGTCTATATATGTACCAAAACATAGGTAGAATTATCATTTGTGGGGATCTGAACTCAAGGATAGGTAATGAATCAGATTATATTGAAGGTGTTGACTGTGTCCCATCTAGAAACTCCGTAGACCCCATTGTTAATAAATATGGTGACCATTTACTGAATTTCCTAATAGATACCCATTTTTGTGTCGAAAATGGACGCAAAGGTAAAGATGATTTCTCCCACATTACAAATCATCACTCAATTTTAAAACAATCCATTTACATGGTAAACTTATATGGCGATTGTGGTATCCACAAAATCGGCGAGAATGGTATCTATGCTAATCGTCAGCGGTAGCCTAAATTGCACACACATGACTCCACAAAATTGATCTACTTTTTATTGTTTCTTATTTTTAATGAAACAAAAGTAATGGCTTACTTACTGAATGTTTGCTTTCCATTTGTTTTGAAAAATATCTTTATTTACAAAACTAGCTTAAATTTTGAAGATAAATGTTCCAATCTTCAAAATTGTACGATAATGTGATAATAACACCTTTTTGTCATGTTGTTTTGTGAAACAGGAGACGGACATTTTACAGTTAGGTTGTTTTTACGTTTACCGATATAAAACAGTATCAAATCTTCAATAAATGGTGAATAAATTAATGGCATGACCACAAACACTCGACATGTACATAATACAGGCGTTTAAGGTATCGTTCAGGCGTGTAGGTAGCCGAATACCCGGGGTGATAAACGCAATGCATAAAGATAAAAAGTTACTAATAAGCCGCCATTTTCCTGCGTGCACTCATCAACTGCGATAAACACTGCCATCATGTCAGGACGCAGGCAATAGTTGTACCAGTATCTGTAATGCACATACAATGTACATGTAATTGTACATGTCTTTGTCACTAAACAGATCTGTAATTTAAATCAACAAAATGTAATTGCAATGTCAGGCGACATATGTAATTTAAATCAACATGTAATTGTAATGATACTAATAGTAGGTACAAGTGAAGTGCTATTTGATTTAAATTAAACTCTAACACGAATTGCTGCATTTCCTATATAACCTTTATAAAGAACAAGTTGCATTTTATTTTACGATAAAATATAGCACGTTTCTCCAAGGACGACGTTCTGTAAATGACGTAAGGATGTGATGGTTGTAAACAAACGCGTCAAATCGTATTTCGCGTTTTAAAGTTACAATGTTCACTGCTACGCGTTCAATAAAGTTCGGGGTAGTTTTCAAAGAAAATGACGTGTTAGAATCGAAATAATCAATGTCTCCCAGTAATTTATCGTTGAATAAAATACAGTCAGTCGTTCGGATGCGAAAAATGAAATCACTCGTGCTTCGTGATTTAATGCCTACGCATCCGAACTCCTTTACTGTATTTTATTCAACAATAAAATACAGTGACTCATTAATTATCTCTTAAGTGATGTGATGCACTGACACTAATATTACTAGGGGTCTCATCGTCCTATGTTCACGTTAAACTGAGTTTATATTAACCTTCATCATAAATCAATTATTTAACGAATGCTACTGATGCTCGATGGCTGGCGTCATCCAACACGTCTGCAGAATGGTGCAAGCGTAAAATTACAGTCGCTGCTGGACGATGAACTGATAACGCAGTAGTTATGTTTTTTGTTGTAAACAAGTTTTTGAATGTAATTTGACGTTTTTTGACGCGGGAAATGGGAATATATTTCCCGTCTAGATTGATATTACCCGAGCCGAGGCGGGTAATATAGTAATATATTAACGTCTTACCCGTAATCTTGATGCCATTCAATCTTTCCACCTACGTTTGGGTCCTTTAGGAGAAATTTAGAGTGGTACAGGTACAGCTCTTCAACTCCAAGGAGCTTGAAACAAATACAAAGGTAAGAAAAGCGTAGTGTACTACTAGTGCACTTTGAGGTGCACCGGAAGTTAACTTGCTCTGCAAACTCAATTTAATTTTAACAAAACTGTAATTGTAGTTTAATCCTGGCTGAAACATTAAAAACATGTTATATATACCATAAAGAACTTCATTTTAAAATATGGCATGTAATAGCTATATTATACTTTAAACCGAAGTAAAAAGGAAGTTGAATCTGAAAAGCATAATGTCGAAGTAATGTTTATCTTTTGTAAGATCATTATTTTAAAAATGACTCGTATCATAATAGTAGTATAGGCGCCTCTTTGGCCCCAAACAATGCGCATGCGCGGCGGCCATTTTGAACGACGTCACAGCGCGACGGCCATGTTGAATGACATCACCGCAGATGCGCGGCGGCCATTTTGAATTTATTTTTAGAATAACGTTTATTTTTAAAAATGACATTAGAGTTTTATTTTTAGAATGACCTTATGTACTATGTTAGAAAATAGTTCCCGGAAGTATACAGAGCTGACTTGTATACTCGATCTAGGGCGTGATCGCGGACATTGAAGGTCAGGTCCTTGGCCCTAGACTGGGAGAATAGGTGATGAATTAAACAAAATATACAGTAAAAATAAGAGTAAATAATACGTTGATATGACTAATGATATAGATCTTTTATTACGGATAAACAATACTTTGGTTAATAATCAAATTTTAAGTACGAAAATTTACTTACGATGTTTCCTCCTCGGCGTTCACTGACAAAATGACTTCAATCATGAGTGTACAATCCCTTAATGTGCATGCTCGGCCCCGTTTTTACAATGCCTTCATAAGCTATATTTAGATAAGGTCATGAGTGCATCAAACGTGATCAAACATGTCAACGTTAATCCCCTTAAAGTAGACACAAGGTTAGCGTTTGTTTATTTAAGAGCGGATACATTGACAATGGCCTATTGAAATGTCAATGTGAATCCCCATTTAAGTGACCACAGTCACTAGCAAATACTTCTTTTCGTCGTGAATACTAAGGATTAAAAAATTCATGGTAACGGATTAAAATTGTTCAATTTTGACGATTTTATAGAGAAATAACGTTATAAAGGCGAAACTTAAAGAAACGAATATTTTGCGTTATAAAACTATTGTAGGCTTCAAGGATACTGTCTAAAGTAAAGATATGTTCTGGAAAGTCTATGTTGACTGTTTTAAGAAATCCCGAAGCAGTTTTGATAAGTAACAGTAGACTTAATATTGACAAAACGGTTTTTCCCTTTTCGTGCAACAGTTTCTATTCATCAATATTGAGATGTTAATGTCATGTGATAGAATCCATGAAAAGCTTTCATTTGCGTTCCCCATTCTCGTTTCAATTTTTAGCCGTCCTCGAGTTATGACGTAACAGCGATTTTTAAACTTTCTTTTAAACTCCCTTTTAAGCATGTAAAATAGGTACCTTTGGAAAGATCTCGTCGAGCAGATTCAGAAAATGTCTACTTTTACAGGTCTTTGATGGTTTTTGACGAAGATATCGGCGTTAAAAGATATTTGTGACGTCACCTTTTGGCGCTAAATTTGAATTTGACGACTAAAATTTTGAAAATACTATATCGTCCTTATTTATGAACCGATTTAAATGATCTTGGTATCAAATGAAAGCTCTGAACGTGTCCTTTTTTCAATGACACTCGGACCGGAAGTGTAGTCAATCATGCGTAAAACTGGAGGTTTTATTCTTAATTTTGACCACAAAAAGTTGTGTTTGGTATCATATGAAAGGCTTTAAAGAGTATTATTGACTTATCGTCTCAAAAAGAACTTGAGGTCACTCATGCGTGAAATACGTCAAAAAATATGCATACCCGATCATCTTGCTACCCAAAAGGGTAATGAACGAATACCTGATTGAAGTAACGATATAAAAGAGTAAAATCAACATTTTGATTGGTCAGTTTTAAAGATTTTGATTAGCTCACAGTCCTACATTTTGATAAGAGTATGTGTTTGACTTTGTACAACAATAGTTGGCTAAGGAAGGAGACCCCGCCTCCTCTTTTGCCGCCGCCGCCCCTACCGCCACCGCCACCGCTACCGCCGCCTTTTCTGCGACAAGTTTTGGTTAGAAAGCGTAAGAATGACAAACATATGTAAGAACTTATCAGTATCTTTTTATTATAACAAGGTTGTTTGCATTTCGAGAACAAATGAAACAGTGTCCTATTTGTCAACAGTCATTCTCTAGGCGTGACGTTATAATGAGACATCAACGTAATTTACATGAGAGCGACAAAGACAATGGGGGTTACTCACCATCATTGGAAATATCGAAAACTTCAAGCAAGATGACATTTCAACATCCGTTTTGTATGGTTGTTTCAGGACCTAGCGGTAGTGGAAAAACTGAATGGACCAGAAAACTACTCTTTTCAAATCTCGTACATCCTCTACTTCAACGTATCATATGGTGTTTTGGGCAATGGCAACCTCTGTATGATGAACTTCAGCGTAAAATACCCGGGATCGAATTTGTGCAAGGTATCCCTGATCACTTAAACAGTTCAGAGTACATTAACGTCAGTAAAAGGAACCTTTTGGTTTTTGACGATTTGATGACCGAAGCTAAATGCGATCCAAGAATTGCCGATCTATTTACCAAGGGCAGTCACCACAGAAACCTATCTATCGTATATCTCACTCAAAATTTATTTCCTCAAGGAAAGGCCTGCAGAGATATCGCTTTAAATACGCAGTATCTGGTGTTGTTTAATAATCCTATTGACAGACAGCAAGTAGCAGCATTGGCAAGACGAATTTACCCCTCGTCCAGTAACATTTTTATGAAACGATTTGAACAAGCGACATCAAGTCCACATGGTTATTTGGTAATAGATCTGAAATCAAGCACACCAGAACAAGACCGTTTACGCGATAACATTTTTGACGGAAACAATCCGAAAAAGAGAAAACTAACAGAGAGTGAATTTGAACCAGAAAACTACTTTAGTGGCAAAGAAAACTGGTCTGACAGGAATGAAATAAAGAATAATGATGGAAGTGATAGTGATGATAGTGAGTATGATGATAATGGTGGTGATGATGATGATTATGATGATATGAATTCAATGAATGAAAGTAAAACCGTCTCTCTCTAGCAAATAGACCTTTGTTCACGGGACCTCCAGGTAAACGTATAAAAGAGGACCTCAAAGAAGAGCGCACACGTAGTGACATTTGGGATAAGCGTTTTCAGGAACCGCTCAGACAATCACATATGGAGCAGTTTAAAGCTAAAGTCAACAGCTATATAGATGAAGGACAAACTTTCCAAGAAGCTTATCATCGCACTGCTAATGAAGAATTGCCTCAATTAAGAAAGAAACTGAGACAAAATTATGCCCGATTTTTAATTGATTTTTACGAGTTGCAAGACGATCCTACACAGCAACAGATTCTTCAGTCGGCTATGAAACTAAGACATCAACATGACATGAGTGTCACAGAATCTATTCGACAAGCCGTTAAACTAAGAAAAGACCTGTTTAATAAATTATGGCCCAATCATGAAAACAAGGAAGAGTATCCAACAGCGGATAACAATGAAGGTGATAACGATCAAGAATCGGATGGTGAATAAACATGGTAAGAATGATCGACGTTCCTTAACTTTCAAAACGCAAATATGGGTTCCATAATAGTGTACGATGATAAACAGCAAAAATGGGTACCCTATGTACCGGACCCGGAGAAATGGTATCAGCATCTTAAAGATTTAAAAGACGGTTACGTAACAGCGGATCCTATGGGACGATATGTCGTGGGTAGTGGTAATAAATACAGAAAACTAAAATAAATGGAAGCTCAGCAACAGGAAAAACCCATTGTAAATTTAGTGACCCCAGTTGCCAAAGCAGTAGCAATCGCACAATCCGAGGTAAAACGTCTACAAAAGAAAAATTCGCCATATTATGAAGGCACTGATGCGGAAAGCGGTTATAATGCGGCTAAACAACAGCGTAAGAAATTTCCTAAAGAAAACAAACAGATAATCGACTGGAGCAAGTACAAATATTAAGCAATGAACAATTATCAACTGGCCTCTATTCTCCTTGGATATCCAGTAACCGTATGTACCTCTGATCAAGTCAAAGTTAAAAAAAAGACAATTTGTTATTGCAAACACAGACACTAGCCAAGGACCCGGTAAAATTGGGTGGCGTTTTATTTCCTAAAGCGTGGACCTTACGAATATTTTGACTCAATAGGAAACAGACCGGAAAGCCACGGCGTAGTATTTGAAAATATACTCGCCAAGAAATATCTAATGTACTCAGGACAAATACAACAAGCTACGTCTAACGTGTGTGGACTGTATTGTGCGTATTATATCATCAAAAGATCTCGAGGGAAAACCATGAAGGACATTATTCTTGCATTTGGGGTCACTAGGGTCAAGGTCAAGGTCACTGTTACTAAAAATAGAAAAACGGTATCCGCTCAATATCTCAAGCTAAGAGTGACCAATTACAATGAAACTTTGTTTGAAGGTAGCTTGCGTGGAGACGCCGCTTGGGATGGCATTTGGGGTCACTAGGGTCAAGGTCAAGGTCACTGTTACTAAAAATAGAAAAATGGTTTCCGCTCAATAACTTAAGTTAGGAGTGACCAATTACAATGAAACTTGGTCTGTAGGTACATGTAGCTTGCGTGGAGACGCTTCTTGGGATTGCATTTGGGTTCACTAGGGTAAAGGTCAAGGTCACTGTTACTTAAAATAGAGAAAAATGGTTTCCACTCAATAACTCAAGTAAGGAGTGACTAATGTCAATCAAACTCAATGTGTAGGTAGCTTGTGTAGAGAGGAAGCTTGCGATTGCATTTGGGGTCACTAGGTTAGAGGTCAAGGGCGCTGTTACTAAAAAAAGAATAATGGTTTCCGCTCAATAACTTGAGTTAGGAGTGACCAATTGTAATGAAACTTGGAGTGTAGGTAGCTTGCGTGGAGAGGAAGCTTTGGGTCACTAGGGTCAAGGTCACTAGGGTCAAGGTCAAGGTCACTGTTACTAAAAATAGATTTTTATTTAATTTTAGATTGTTTTAAGCAAAAAAAATTTTCGGGGTCAAGGTCACTAGGGTCAAGGTCAGTGTGACTTTAAATAGATTTATTTTTAGTTTTTAGTCTTTTAAGCAAACAATTTTTTTTGGGTCAAGGTCACTAGGGTCAAGGTCAAGGTCAGTGTAACTAAAAATAGATTTTTATTTATTTTAGTTTTTAGTCTTTTAAGCAAAAACATTTTGTTGGGTCAAGGTCACTAGGGTCAAGGTCAAGGTCACTCTTACTAAAAATAGATTTTTATTTATTTTTTGTTTTTAGATTGTTTTAAGCAAAAAAAGAATTGGGGTCAAGATCACTAGGGTCAAGGTCACTGTTACTAAAAATGTAATATTTTTTCTAGTTTTTAAATTGTAGAAAAAAAATTTTGGGGGTCAAGGTCACAAGGGTCAAGGTCAAGCGCACTGTTACTAAAATTGGGGGAGTCAAGATGACTGATTTTTTTTAATTCTACAATTTCTGCAGGCGCCGTTTAAACTTGCTTTGGCGGCATCGCCGCGTCTTCTTGTTTGTCTATTTATATACTGTCCTATTCCCTACCTTACGTCCTTTTTTCTCCTCCTCCTTTTATTGAGGAGGCGGCGGTGGCGGTAGGCGCAGCGGCGGCGGTGATGGCGGCGGCGGCGGTGGCGGTGGCGGTAGGGGCGGAGGCGGCGGCGGCGGCGGTTGTGGCGGCGGCGGCAAAAGAGAAGTCTCCTTCCTTAGCCAACTATTGTTGTACAAAGTCAAACACATACTCTTATCAAAATGTAGGACTGTGAGCTAATCAAAATCTTTAAAACTGACCAATCAAAAGGTTGATTTTACTCTTTTATATCGATACATCAATCAGGTATTCGTTCATTACCATTTTGGATAGCAAGATGATCGGGTATGCATATTTTTTGACGTATTCCACGCATGAGTGACCTCAAGTTCTTTTTGAGACTATAAGTCAATCATACTCTTTAAAGCCTTTCATATGATACCAAACACAACTTTTTATGGTCAAAATTAAGAATAAAACCTCCAGTTTTACGCATGATTGACTACACTTCCGGTCCGAGTGTCATTGTAAAAAGGACACGTTCAGAGCTTTCATTTGATACCAAGATCATTTAAATCGGTTTATAAATAAGGAAGATTTTCTGAATCTGCTCAACGAGATCTTTCCAGAGGTGCCTATTTTAGATGCTTAAAACGGAGTTTAAAAGAAAGTTTAAAAATCGCTGTTACGTCATAACTCGAGAACGGCTAAAATTGAAACGAGAATGGGGGACGCAAATGAAAGCTTTTCATGGATTCTATCACATGACATTAACATCTCAATATTGATGAATAGAAACTGTGGCACGAAAAGGGAAAAACCGTTTTGTCAATATTAAGTCTACTGTTACTTATCAAAACTGCTTCGGGATTTCTTAAAACAGTCAACATAGACTTTCCAGAACCTATCTTTACTTTAGACAGTATCCTTGAAGCCTACAATAGTTTTATAACGCAAAATATTCGTTTCTATAAGTTTCGCCTTTATAACGTTATTTCTCTATAAAATCGTCAAAATTGAACAATTTTAATCCGTTACCATGAATTTTTTAATCCTTAGTATTCACGACGAAAAGAAGTATTTGCTAGTGACTGTGGTCACTTAAATGGGGATTTACATTGACATTTCAACAGGCCATTGTCAATGTATCCGCTCTTAAATAAACAAACGCTAACCTTGTGTCTACTTTAAGGGGATTAACGTTGACATGTTTGATCACGTTTGATGCACTCATGACCTTATCTAAATATAGCTTATGAAGGCATTGTAAAAACGGGTCCGAGCATGCGCATTAAGGGATTGTACACTCATGATTGAAGTCATTTTGTCAGTGAACGCCGAGGAGGAAACATCGTAAGTAAATTTTCGTACTTAAAATTTGATTATTAACCAAAGTATTGTTTATCCGTAATAAAAGATCTATATCATTAGTCATATCAACGTATTATTTACTCTTATTTTTACTGTATATTTTGTTTAATTCATCACCTATTCTCCCAGTCTAGGGCCAAGGACCTGACCTTCAATGTCCGCGATCACGCCCTAGATCGAGTATAAAGTCAGCTCTGTATACTTCCGGGAACTATTTTCTAAATAGTACATAAGGTCATTCTAAAAATAAAACTCTAATGTCATTTTTAAAAATAAACGTTATTCTAAAAATAAAATCAAAATGGCCGCCGCGCATCTGCGGTGATGTCATTCAACATGGCCGTCGCGCTGTGACGTCGTTCAAAATGGCCGCCGCGCATGCGCATTGTTTGGGGCCAAAGAGGCGCCTATACTACTCATAAGTTACATTTAGTATAGAATTAACGAACCTTTTCTGCTGTTGTGACAACTTTTTCACATCTGGCCATCATACCAGTGACGTCATTTCCGGGATGTTGCCATAAACCAACGAAAGCTGAGCGGCCATCTTTATCCGGGACCTTTAAAAAGTAGATTTGTGAATACAATATTATGATGTTTAAGCAGAAAATTATGTTCATCTATTTCCAAACAGATATTTTGAATTGTTCGCACAAATGGATGTATTAGTTGTGGAATCCTTTTTAAATAGAGGATGCGAACATGAGTTGGGGATGAAAGCGTTGTAATAATATTTGATGTATCGTATCTTAAGGGGGTCACTGGTGAGGTTTTGGATTTTTGCACTTCCGGAAATTTACATTTGTTATATTTCAAAAATTATGATTTAACTATGAAAAACAATTTTTTAGTAGTAAACTTAGAATTTAATCAAACTGTAGGGAAAATATCTCAAAAATCTTGTTATTCCTTTGTCATAAAGAAATCATTTATCAACAATTGAAAAAACGAATTTAAGTAAAGTGGGTGGGATAATAATAAGGAGAGTAATTTTTAGTCAGGTGATGATAAAAACACCACTATGGAAGATTGATACCTATTCTGAAAAATACATCACATATATAAAACTATACAATACCAAAATTCTAGCTATTTCTGCATTTAGCACATTGATTTGATAGTGTATCAATAAAGATTAATATTGCGAAAAGTTAAGTCATCGACCCATCATTATTTTTCCAGAAATTAACTTGCAATATGTTAGTCTCTATAAAAAAACAAGGTCAATAAAATTGCTTATTATTTTGATTTTCAGCCGTGAACCCCCTTAGGATATATTCCTAGTGCATTATATGCATATCGATAACGATAGCAATAATTCAGTTATAACCAAAAATTATTAGATCTATATAATTAGTCCTAAAATAATTGTTATTATCGATGCTAGTACTACAACAGAGTACTCACTGTTTACCCATGTTTAATCAGAACACTAACTTTATACCTATGATTAATAGGAAAACTTATCTTATGCCAATGATTTATCAGATCACTTACTTTATACCCATGATTTATCAGAACATTTACTTTATTCCAATGATTTATCAGAGCACTTACTTTATACCCATGATTTACCAGAGCACTTACTTTATACCCATGATTTATCAGAAAAATTCCTTTATTCCCATGATCATTATATGAACACTTACGTTATACCAATGCTTTATCAGAGCACTTACTTTATATCCATGATTTATCAGAACACTTACTTTATACCAATGATTTATCAGAGCACTTACTTTATACCCATGATTTATCAGAGCACTTACTCTATACCCATTATTTATCAGAACACTTACTTTATACCAATGATTTATCAGAGCACTTACTTTGTACCCATGATTTATCAGAACACTTACTTTATACCCATGATTTATCGGATCACTTACTCTATACCCATTATTTATCAGAGCACTTACTTTATACCTATGCATATCAGAATCCTTACTTTATACCAATGCTTTATCAAAACACTTACTTTATACCCATGATTTATCATTCCACCTTCAACAATGGTTTTCTCAATCTTTCTTACTTCATCTGTGCTCAAGAGGTTCCTGCAAAGAAATAATTCGCATTGCAATCTGATACTTACCGTACTTTCAACACAGAAAAAAACGTTTACCATTTTATTGAGGGAATAAAGAACGTAAACAAGGCAAGATGATCCTGGTCGTACTTCATACATAGAAAAAAACTTAAAGGTCCAATACTAACGAAAGCAAACATTCAAATATACTTTAAAAAACACAAAAATAAGTTAGTTTTAATAAAAAATGAAAGTTGGTACGTAGAAATTCTAAATAAACCACAGTACATGTACAATTATTTTTCTATGCATTATGAAGAAAGTTAAAAAGACCTGGGTAGTCATTTTGTCGAATCACTGAGATTTCAAGATAATACACATACTTTTCTTCGTGTTCCAAACACTTTCTGTAAATTTTAACCTGACAATATTCATTATTTAGTGTTTTGGATAAGGTAATGTACTTGCCATTGAAATAACTGTCACTTAATTTTCGCTTAGTAGTGGACCTTTAATCTTGTTGAAATACTAGAATTTTGTTTCATTAAGTTCCTAGAAGTCAACGCTACCGACTTCGAAGGTGACCAGTCACTGAAATGCACCAAGGAAGAATTACCTATTTTAAACAACACCAAGGCTAACTTATCAGTAGTGCAGTTTGTATAAGTTTTAAACTCACCTAGTAAAATTAAATTGTAATAGTAAATGTGAGCAGCAAAAACTAAAATGTTATAAGACGGATTACGTCATCGAAACACCGCTCGCATAGAAGATCTATTCTGGAATCAAGCAAATTCAAGTCCCAGGAACACTTTGAATTTATTGATATGAAAAAATAATTTACTAGTTGAATAAATATGTTGACTGACATTAGGTAAATATTTCTTACTCAATTAACTCCCCTTGCTGCCAAATATTGGCGTTTTAATGAAATATATTTATAATCTAGCCTGGTTGCGAGGCTCATAATTATGGAACTATTCACTCTAAAACAATATTGACGTTATCCTATCTATCGTATTCAAGTTGTTTCTTCGCGAAAAAGAGTTGCCAAAAAGCATTTTTTATTTTTTCGCAATATCATTGCCAAAATACTGAGCTCTATTCATAACAAGAACCTTTCGATTTTGTACTGTTAGAAAAAGCTTTTTCCTGGTACAAAATGAAATGAAGATCAATTTCGCCAGTAAGACATCTTTTGTGGTAAAATAAGAGCTACATTGTACTTGCTACCTAACTTGCTCCTGGGACTTGAAATACTTTTTAGAATGAATCAGCATACCGAATGATAGCATATCCGTCATTGTCAAAGTCTCTCTTCATACTGTCTGACACCCGAAACTTCCCGAACTCATATGTGTAGTCCGTTGCTAGCAATGAAAAGGTAAAATCTGATTTATTCAAACCGAAACAAAAATTATCTTAAACACATGAATATATATAAAATGAAACGTCAATTTCGCCGGTATGACACAGTTGATGGGTGATACAAGTAATTGTAGCATCCTAGGTGATCATTGGCCTTTAACAGCACGTGACAACTTCAGTTTAGGACGTAAAGACGGTGTATGTTTGTGGAAACTAGGCAGAATTTGCCGCAGCTATACTGGCATACAAAACTGATATCATTTGGCAGAACAGGAATAGTGGCATCCTCCCTTTACACCTAAAACACATTTTAACAGCATTATGGGAGAAATGCTGGGGTCGGTTGATTACTCAAAACGTGAGTCTTGGGCCTGACCCTGACCTGACATCATCATCATCATCATCATCATCATCGCTTATGGACACTTTGTACTTAATCCAATAATCAACTGAAACAGGTTAAATTGTATACAATTACACATATATAAATATAGCCATTTTATTGTTAGTCGATACTGATGTATTAACCCTTGATCGTGAAACTACGGCGTACAACTTAGATTAATCGCTCTTGAGACTCAGTCCTGATTGAATTAACCTGTAACGGAGAGAGAGCAATGTTAAAAAAATGATCACATAAATAAGAAAGATGATAGACAGACTACAGATATATCTCAATGACAGTTGGTTCATACTGGATTAACGTCGAAACCGAAAGGTAAAGGTTTGCACATTGTTAATTTAAATATTCAGCATATTCTCAATAAGAGGGATGAAATAAGATAACATTTGTTACAATCATTATGTATTGATATTATTGTTTCTGTAAAACTTTTCTAACAGATGATTTAAATGACAATAAACTTACAATGCCAGGTTTTAATTTTGAGAGAAACGATCGAATTTCAAAAAAAGGGGGCGGTTTAATTGTATATGTTTCTAACAAAATTCAGTATACAAGACGTTGTGATCTAGAATTTGACTCCTTGGAATCTCTATGGATTCAAATTAATCTTAACAAGAAACAAACATTTTCTCATTAACTTTGTATACAGACCTCCTGATGCCAAACAATCGTGGATAGATGAATATGATAACCAGACAGCCAGATTAGGAAATACTCGTGCTTGGGGATTTTAATATTAACTATTTTCCGTATGAAAAAATAGATAAATTTAAAAACAAACGATGGGACACGTTTCTTGCAAAACATGGTCTATCGCAGCTTATCGAAACACCCACAAGAACCCATAAAACGGGTTCCTCTATTTTAAACAAGAAGTGATCTCGTATCCGATGTTTCTGTTTATAAGTATGCAATAAGTGATCATATACCTATATCTTTTACAAGGTCTACTTCAATTAAAACAGCCAAAAACAATTATCATGATACAATTGTGTATAGATGTTTAAAAAACTTTGATGAGGAACTTTTTAGAAGAGACCTAGCTAATTCCCAACTTAATATTGTAGACACTGTAGCAAACCCTGATCTTGCACTAGATATGTTCTATAATATCATAAACACTGTTTTAGGTAAATATGCACGTGTCAAACAAAAAAGAATCAAATCAAACATTCAAGTCAACCATACTGGTTTACAAATGAAATCAGACAAACAACCTATCTTAGAGACCACTTTTTTAGGAGCAAAGACTTCGATAATTTCAAGATAACTAGAAATAGGCTGTCTTCTATAATACGGAAAAGTAAGAAATCTTTTTATAATAACGCCATAAAAGATAATAAAACGCCGACATTTCTTTGGAAAAACATACGGAACATAAAAAATAATGAAGACAAACAAGTTAAGATTCCTGATAGACTTACAATTGGTGATGATGACATCACTGGACATGCAGATATACTAAATGTCCTAAACCATGATTTCATTAACATAGCAAATTTAATTGAAAAGACACCATTTGTTGCTTCAAATTTCACAAGACTGAAAAAATATTTGGATGAGAAATTGCGACACTTCCAATTTTAAATTGAGTATATTACCCCTTTAGATGTAAGGAATATAATTGATAAACTTGATACGTCAAAAGCTACCGGTTTAGATGGCTTAGGGCCGAAACCTCTTCGACATTGTGGTGATTTTATTACTTCTGCAATCGCATCTATTATAAATAAATATATCTGTTGGAACTTTTCTAGATAAATTAAAAGAAGCTTCGGTTATTCCTATATATAAATCGGGTAACAAACAAGAACCAAGCAATTACCGACCTATATCCGTACTAAATACAATATCAAAAATATTTGAACGCCATATTGCTTCGCAAATGCAAATATGTTTTGATAAAACAGATATAATACATAAAAGTCAATCGGGTTTCAGACGGAATCATTCCTGCCAAACTGCTTTAACATATTTAATCGAAACATGGCTTAATGTGGCATTCCCTGTTTGATATTATTTTTGCTTTTAAAGCTATCGACAATGGGAACTTTGTTGGTGCTATCTTTCTTGATTTAAGGAAAGCTTTTGACATGGTTGACCATGAAATTTTATTGCATAAACTCAAACTTTAACATTTCACAGATAGATCATTAA
The DNA here is from genome assembly GCA_022818135.1 of Saxidomus purpurata. Classification (NCBI taxonomy): domain Eukaryota; kingdom Metazoa; phylum Mollusca; class Bivalvia; order Venerida; family Veneridae; genus Saxidomus; species Saxidomus purpurata. The sequence goes on from JAFMSR010001554.1 coordinate 23,840, forward strand.
AGATATTTCAATCTTATTTATCAAACAGAACACAAATACTGAAACTAAAAAATACATGTCCTAAAAAGATGATTGTTCACTCAGGTGTTCCACAAGGGTCCATGCTAGGCCCCCTTCTTTTTCTGATTTATATAAATGACATGTCTTTAGGATTTATTACGACAAATATAGACCTTTATGCTGATGACTCGAACTTGCATACGTCCGCCGACAGCATTTCAAAAATACAATCTGAACTACAGTACAGCCTAGACAATGTCAATAACTGGTGTTCTATAAATAATATGTCCCTTCATCCGTCAAAAACAAAATGTATGCTTCTTAGCACAGGTGTTAAAATAAAACGCGCTGAAAAGCTTAACTTGAAAATTGATGGTTCGATCATTGAAAATGTAAAGTGTCATACAATTCTAGGTGTCACTGTTGATGAAACTCTATCTTGGCGTTGCCACGCTAGTATAGTTACTAAAAAGCTTAATTTCAAACGTGCCCTTTTTAGAAGGGTTGCTTTTTATTTAACAGATGAGATCAAACTGTTATACTACAACACATATATAGTACCTATCATGGACTACTGTTGCAATGTCTGGGGACTTTGTCATAAATCTGATACCACTAAAATTTCTACGAAAACGCGCTGTAAAATTAATCAATAAAACAAAAACAGGTGACTTGCAGGTTCTATCAAGAGAATCAAATAATTTTTGTATCTTATCCTTTGAACATAGATGCAAATATCATATTGCATTACTGGTGTTCAAATGCAAAGAAGGCAATTGTCCTACTTATATCACTGATTTACTACATTTTGTTAATAATAACCACCATGGTCTCCGTTCATCCACTGACAAAGATCTCCATATTGCTAAACCTAACACAAACTATTTGAAACAAGCGTTCAGTTATAAAGCTGCACAGATTTGGAACTCTCTTCCCACACGTATTAAGCTTCTCCAAAATATTTGCACATTCAGTAACACTTTGAAGGATTTTATCATGCAGATATAAATCAAGCTGCATTTAATAAATGGTATTATGTATATATATATATTGTTTAAAAACCAAGAATAGTTAAGGTGTTTAAAACTCTTAGTTATCATATATTGTGCTTTATAACAGTTGAGCTGTTAATGTAGGAAATGTCAATCATTTTGATGTTATTTTATACAATGGACATTATAAACTATAAATATATACAATGTATATCATACTTGATGAAGAGGCAATTATTCGTGATATGCTTCATTTAGATATTATGATTTTTGCATATGCACGATTCAAAAATATAGATTAGACTGCATGTCATAAGTTGATTCGTGTTTGTCGAAAGTAATGAATATGATGGTATGCATGCATGTTAAATAGTTTGTGAACTGTGAACTTTTGTGTGTGTGAATAAATGTACCTATAGGGATATTTAAATGAAGGCCATACTGGAAATAAGCAGTATGATGCTTTTTGTACACTAAATATGTAACCTTCACAAAATAAAGTTATTGTTGTTGTTGTAACTTGTAGTTGATTCAAGGTATCTTAGCTATAGTTGGAGCTTTGGACATCCGGTTTTCGTGTAAATTGTTGTGCATAAATTGCAAATTGTGTTCATATATTAAAATGAACACATTGAAAAATTCAATTTGAATAAAGCTAAGGAATGCCACATATACTTTTATGAAGCTTAACACTGCCAGCTAAAATATAAAGTAACAACAAAAGCATAGACATTATATTCTAAAATGACTTACGATGTTGTCTCTATATACAAGGAGTAGAAAAATTATGTTATATTAAACCATAAACAACGCGGGAACCGATGTGCTGTAAACGTGACGTCATATAGCGCCTCATGACGTTAAATGAGCGTTCGCGTAGAAAATATGGCTTTGCATTTATTCACCTTCTGTAATATCTGGGCATGTTAGAATCGATATACAGTAAACTCCGTATATAACGACTCCGGATATAAAGAAATTCCGGATATAAGGAACACATTTTCACTGCCCGAGTTTTTTTCTTTCTTTATTTTACATGAAAATGTTATATGGATATAACAAACTCCGGATATAAGGAACACATTTAAGTGGTCCCAAGGAGTTCGTTATAAACGGAGTTTACTGTAACATCCTTCTCAACTTTGTTTTCGTCTAATAAACAATGATTTGTCGTACTGATGCGCAGTTATTAACCACACAGGCTTTCGTGGCTAATTACTGCGCATCAGTACTCCAAATCATTGTTTATTAAACGATGGACACCACTGGAACGGATATTATTTCATATAATTTGTAAATAAAGCATGAACACTTACATGTCATATTTTACAATTCCAGTAATTTATCCGCACTCCTATCACCAGTTTCACAGCTGTGTAATAACAAGATGATAAACCTGTATGTAATTAAATTATAGTGACATATATAACGCTATCTTCTGTACGCATGGGTACCAACTCAACATTTCAACTTATTGGTGACCTTCGCAGTGTGAGTTAATTCATACCATCTACAGCTCTATAATCGAGCTTAAAAGTTTTTTTCATGTTTTTTGTCGAATGACTAACAATTAAATAATATTAATATTTTCGAAATATAGAAATAAACTAAATAAAGATTAAGTAAACAAAGTATGGTTGGGTCTGTACCAAAATTAAGAAAAGAGGGCAAAGATGGTCCTTTATCGTTCACATTGAAACCATTGGCTATATTAAAAGGTCAGCAAAAGCAGTAAGGGTCAATTTTTACCTGATCTGAACAATTTTCGGAGAGGTCCGTTAAATAATGCAACAATATTAATATCTATGTTCTGGGCCATGTGGTTCTAGACAAGAAACCTTTTTCCGGCCTTTGTAAGCCTATATTAAATCAAATGACCCAGAGATTAACTACAGGTCACATATTTAAGCTCGGGGCGTTGTAGTTTCAGAGAAGACGATTTTAACAATTTGCTATAGA
>JAFMSR010001555.1:2272-27281 GCA_022818135.1 Saxidomus purpurata
TCACACAACACCTGTAACTGCTAACCTGAAAGAAACGAAGTACAGCATAATGCACATGTTAACTATCTCTTGAAAAGTACCGAGGGGAGCGGAGGTGTAGAGGTTAAGGTGTCAGTCGCTCATCCCGGAGGTTGCGGGTTCGAGCCCATATGGGGTCACGACCGTACTTTCTCATATGACACCAGTACTAGTTTTTCTAGGAAGCGGACTTGAGTGATTCGATTAGCTACAAGTTTCTTCACAAACGAGCTAAAATAAATTAGCATAAACTATAAATATCATAAAGTTTGCTGCCAAACTCATTGGCATACACGATTCATGGATTATTTTGCATTGAAAGATAGCGCCATTTTTTGGGTCGGTCCGAGGCCAAATTGTCAATTTTTGAAATATCACTGAAATTTCATGCATGATTAGTCAGCCAGGAGCTGGTCAGTTTCAGACACCAGACTCCCTGTTTAACAAGAAAAAGCACATAAAAAGTGGAATTCACTGTGCTGGTTCTTTGCTATTAACAGTTGTTTGTATGTCACTGCAAAATTCATTCTGCTTACCCCGGACTAGTGAAAAATCACCTACTTCCATTCTCATGCACCGGTTTAACACAGCGCCACAAGAAGCCACATATTTGTATTTTAGATTGTATTTCAACACTGATTTAAGACATTCAAAAGAGAAATATAGCAATATTAATCATCCTCTATACACACTGCATCATTAACTCTTAACAGTATCTTTTCTACAGAAATTTTGACCAGGGCCAATTCGAAACTGGGGCGCAAAACTGTAAGTGCCTCCTATATAGCATTCCTTTCCTACTAGGGTCCTTTCTTCCTTTCGAGATAACTAGCCGCTTTGTTTCATTTTAAAAAAAAAGCTGCTCTTGTGATTTCAACATAGAAATGCTCCGAGTTTTAAGGGTGAGCACTGGGTCTGCCGAAAAGGACTAACAGAAAATATACATTGGCTCCTAAAAGTGATCAGCACATTTTCCTCGGCCAACAAGATGCAAAGATACAAATAATGCTCATGTCATTGCTATTTTCAAACGTTTTGCAGTAATCAGCAACGTCATAGAAGGTTGACCTTGACCAACAAAAGTTGGCATCATAACGACCTTTTTGTCATAAGCAATACAATTTGAAAGTAAGATTAAGAAATCTTAAGAAATGGCAAAGTTATGGCAAAAAATTGCAAAGTTATAGCAAAAAATTGCAAAGTTATTGGAAAAAATCTAAGTACAACAAGAGCTGTCCCTTACAAGTAACGAATGCCCCCGAAAGAGGTGTCTCACAGTCTGTGTCCTCTCCATGTGCTCAATAAATGTACTATGTAATTTTAAAATCCTTCAATGCATGACAGAGTTACCATGCATACAGTATTCCATTACCTTTAAACACTAAGTGTGACCTTGACCTTTGAGGTAGGGACATCTTGCACACAACACATTGTCTTGATGTGATGAACATTTGTGCCAAGTTATTTTATATCACTCAATGAATGACAAAGTTACAGTCCGGACATAAATGTATGCATATATACAGGATTCCATTACCTATAAACTCTAGGTGTGACCTTGACCTTTGAGGTAGGACGTGGGTCTTCGACTCGACATGTCATCTTGATGTGCTAGACATTTGTGCCTAGTTATTTTAAAATCCTTCAATGCACGACAAAGTTACAGTCCGGACACGAATGTGTGCATATATAGAGGATTCCATTATCTTCAAAGTCTAAGTGTGACCTTGACCTTTGAGGTAGGGACGGGGGTCTTTCACGCGACACGTCGTCTTGATGTGCTAGACATTTGTGCCAAGTTATTTTAAAATCATTCAATGCATGACAAAGTTACAGTCCTGACACGAATGTGTGAATATATGCATATATAGAGGATTCTATTCCCTTCAAACTCTAATTGTGACCTTGACTTTTGAGGTAGGGACGGGGATTTGCACGCGACACGTCGTCTTGTTGTGCTAGATATGTGTGCCAAGTTATTTTAAAATCCTTCAATGCATGACAAAGTTACAGTCCGGACACGAATGTGTAAGGGGGTGGGGGGGGGGGGGACAGACAGACAGACAGACAGACAGACAGACGGACGGCGCGATTTTAATATGCCGCCCTTCGGGGGCATAAAAATGGTCATAACTCTTTCAAATATGACACTGAACTAGAAAATTTGGCGGCATCACGACCCTTTTGTCATAAACAATGCAATTTGAAAGATAGATGAAGAAATCTTATGAAATGGCCAAGTTATAGTCAAAAGCTAAGTACAAAAAGGGGCATAACAAATATGACATTGACCTACCAAATCGGCGGCATCACAACCCTTTTAGCAATACAATTGTAAAGTATGACGTAAAATCTAAACTTGGAAAGGACAAAGTAATAGCCAACGTTAAGTTTATGGGACAGGCCGGCGGACGGCGACCCCTATGTACAAAGAGTATAATGTCATAAAACATTAACGCAACAAGTGAAAATAAGAAATGCAGGGTCTTATTTATACGACTACAGAAGTCGGATCACTGGTATTTCAGAATCAGAGCATTGTTTTAAGAGAATCTATAGAAGCGATGTTTACAATGATTTACCTAGTATATTTAGAAAATTCAATCAATTTCAACTGAAATTCGACTGGTACTTTTTAAAATCGATGATGTTTTTCTCGGGTATCGTGCAGTCGTAAAATTTACCCACGCGACGTTTTACCGATGCACCGTTTATCCAAAAACGTTGTTTGCAATTCCAAGACAATTATCAATTGCATCTGGTAAAATTTGTATGGATTTTTTATCTCTGTTTATTTTTGAGAAGATGGAGATTATCATCCATCAATCATATCATGTGCCTACTATGATAAAATTGTATGTGCACTTATATGTTGCAGTTGACTGCACATATTTCTTCATGGCATCCTACAAAGGCCATCCTAAAGAATAATATCACATATGTCTTTATTACAAAAATAATGCAATATCATGTACATGATTTTAAGCCAGTCAATGAGTTTTTTCTAAGATCCAAATCTAGGGCAATTTAACTTACATAAATTCATATTGTGTTTTAAATCTAATTTTTCATTTTATCTGTATAATAGTATAAAATTATTTTGTGCAGTTAATAGTCGGTCGGTTTTGAAATTTCTTTCAATTTGACTAATTTAAAAACGATTCTATCTCAGGTAATTTAGATACAGAGTTGTTTAATCAATTATCTTCTGTCAATGCATCTATCTTCATTGCTTGAAATTATTTGTATAAAAAGCATAAAACATCTTAAAAAGTTCGAGGTTCAAGAGACTGATGCAGTACAGAGTACATTGTACCTCCAACCAGTCATCAGGTACCACAGGAAAAATCACCCAATACTTTGTCAGACAGCTTTATTTGTATACAGATCTGTGTTATAAAGGGATACCACCATTACAAAGTTCGCCCGCCACTTACTGAGCCCGAAAGAAGGTTGTTGGTGGATAGAGAATGATGAGTGTGTCTTTTTTCTGTGATTCCAAAACTTGATTATTTTTACAAACAATTACACAACATTGTCACTGATGATTAACAGCAACTATTCTTATCTGCATAGCAGGTTTGCCTGTAGGGCCTGTGCCAAGAAAATTGGCTTCTTGTTGCAGAACGATATTGGATGCTGGTGGTCTAGTTCATGCTGAAGCGTTTGGAGAACCAGCACCTAGGCATACCCATGGCAAAACACTTAAAAATATTAAAGATAACTTCTTAAATGGTAACAGGGAGTTCAATGACCATTATATCTAAATTATATACCAAACATCTTGGCTGTGCCACTGAACATTCATTGTTACTTTCTCCATAAACAAATAATTGTGTTTTTTTCTCCACAAAGTACTGTTTTCCTTTTGTTAGCAAATAAATGCCGAAGATACTGGTTTGAAATTATTATTTTTCAGGGAAGTGTTGTATTGGAGCACAGGTTGCTTTATCAGCTTAGTTTTATATGTGGGAAATAGCCATACATAATGTGGAGATCGACAGTTATTTTTTACATTATTGCGGTAAGAATAGTTTTACTTACTTCATTGTGATTGGCCGAGAAGGTTACTCGAGATTATCAATTAATAATTTCCATTTACTTTTACTACAAGCCACATACACGTTTGACAGCTACAAATACTTTGACATGCCCCCCTGACCTTCAACTTTTCAGAAATCTTATTCAGTAACAAACCACGTGGTCTAAAACGCACTTACTGAATTGTCCAATTAAATAAAATCAGTCCAGAACAGAAACAGACATGTGCATGCGAGTAAGAATCAACAAATATGAGATGAAAGATCTTACCTGCCGGCGTCAAGCGAATCTGCCTTTACCACCAGTGTAGACCATGATCAGAATGCACATCCATGTGGTCAGATAGCGAATGGCCGAATCAACGCTGACAGTCTGTCGTAAGCTAACACGACCAGCAACTTTTCCTGTGTAAATATAGAGGAAAAGAATTTGTAGATTATTCTCACGTTTTCCACGGACATTACACACTAGTCCATTATGAGCGACAAATAATGCTTCTACGCGGGTATTTTTCAAAGACAAATAAATATATTCAACTGATAATACAGTGACATATTCATTATTTCTGATACATTTTGTACATGTAACATAAATTCATCGTTTTCACTTCCTGGTTATAAATACTTCGTTTGATTAATCAGTTTATTTCCGACGACATAAAACATAACAAAACGGTATGGATTAAAGAAATACCTTCGACTTTTAAAGTGCATTTTTGGCCCATCTTTCCACAAAGGCTACATAGTCTGATAATAATGAAAAAAAAAGTCACAAAAAAGCCTTTTAAAAGAGGTACCCATCATCAAAACATACCAAGCTCACACAAATTCGAAAGTATGGTGTACCATCTGCGCAATATATACCTGCATGATACTGATGAATATGTTTTTCAGTATTATACCAAATATCTGACATACCTAGACTATCTAGAATAAATTTTATTTGATGAACCCTTGTATATGTTACTGTGTCTTCCTTGAGTATTCTAAACATTTGCTTAAAAAGAGAATTATCGCTTAATTTTTTTAATTTTACTCAGTGTCTGATCATATTTACCTGATCTGATTACCTTCAGAATGTTTCTACAAAACTTTGTGTGAACCAATTCTATACCTTTTTCATGAAATCCTCCCTATATTTGTGAAAAGTAGTTAAGTGCAGAGGAAACAAAGGTGTCAAATAATTTACATTTTTCTAAAGTTTTAAATTCAAACTATTAAAAAATTAAAAAATAGACTAAATAAGGCTTTTGATGTATGGTCTGCAATATGCGTTTGGGTGTGATGCTAGCTTCCATTTTAAAAGAGTTGTATACCGAATATTTAAAAGATGAAACTACATAATTTTTTTTATTATAAAAGGAAAAGATCATAGCTAGTTGGTCTCTCCTTTTTGCAAATCATGACTTTAGTTTTGTTTATGTTCATTTCTAAGACCGAATACATTGCACTAATATTTTTACATCATATAGCATAGATAGTAATGTTTCTGGTTTGGCTAAAAATAATTCTTGATCATCTGTGTATAATATCAAAATTTGCAGAAAATGTTATATCAAGATATGAAATTATGTTATTTGGCATATCATTTACGAACATCATGAATAAGACAGATGAACTCTGGTCATTTTGTTTCACGCCCCGACGCGAATTGATAACATTTGGATATACTTGGCCATTATGCTTGACAGAAGAGCGGACAACAGAATACATCGATTTGATGACATTTACCATTTTAGTACTTTCATTTTCAGCATGAAGTTGTTGCTATAGGAACGAACGGTTTATTTTCTCAAAACATTTTTTGTAATCTATTAGTATAGAGTAAGCGTCCTGACTGCATTTACCTTTTCTTGGACAAAAATTGAGAGTCACCAAGTTTTATTATTCTTTTCAGCCCCTGCAGTTTATCTATTAGGTAACATATGTGAATAAATATTAGAAAATATAGCATCTAATGTTATACCGCGGTAGATTTTTTTCTTTGGGGTTGACACCTTTAAAGATGGGGATAATATAACCCAAGCACCAAATTTCAGGTTAAACTGCAGATTCAAATATTTTATAAAAATGGAAACACGATGTGTATAGATTAAACTACACGCAGCTTTGATGATTCCGTCTGGTCCTAATATTGCTTTATGTATCTCTGTTTCCGATATAGCTAAGTCTAATTCTTCGTCTGTGATATTTTCTACATTGATACTATTATCATATAAATTACTATCTTCACCATAAAGTGTATAAAAATGTTCTTAAAACTGTTCAATGTCTTTATTTTCTACATTCATATTTAATTCTACGTTTTATTTTATTGCATTTTGTTCGCATTTTGACAAAATGTCTTCTTTTTTCATCTGTATTATTGTTCAAAAAGAGATTTCTTGCCTTTTTGTATTCACCTTAAGCTGTATGGCAAGCGTCTTGAATCATTTCGGTTTGTCAGGGTAGGAATTGTTATTATTGGCAACATTTATATCTTTGCCAAAATTTTTCATTGCATTTTTATACAAAATCTCAGACAAACTCGTCACTGTATCATTAACTGATCTATCTTTATTTTCGTGTATTTAGAAAATATATATATTCGAAACTGATGATTTAAATATAAAAAATTATGTACTTTTTGTTTGTCCCATACTATTTTCGTTTCAGTTTTTACTGTATTTGCATTAAATTTTCATGTTGCTCTCAGGTTTATGCCTTTTTCTAATAAAACTGAAAGAAATCGCTGCATGGTCGGATAATGTAGAACATTGCTGAATATTGAAAGCATTTATTTGTATTGAAATTAGTTTTTTCTGTCGATAGCTAGTTCGTGTCACAGAGACCACGTGATGAGCTAAACGTATAATTACCTACTCCGCGATACATGTACAGCCTATCTCCAAAAGCTTGTTGGTTCCTTCTTACTTTTAATTATTTTTCTATAGCACAACTTCATGACTCCGGTTTCAAAAACTCATTTTACAAATGCATAATTAAAGTCTTTTAATAAACAGATAGAATGCCGATAGAAATAAGACTTGGTCAAATTGACTTTTGCCTTTTTTTCTCCAAATAGCTTGTTTTCAGTATCAACCAAGGTGGTTAAATTTTAATACGCTAAGATAAATTAATTAATAACTTATAAATGTTTACCTTTGACTGTCCTTTTCCTCTGCATATTTTCCTAGTGACTAAGAGATCAAGTATGGCCACAAAGTATGGCTACATCTTATTGTTAACCCTTTAACGGTATTTCTTTGCACGGTGTAATGCTTCATTCATAGTGGCTATAGTAGTGACATTTACTCAGAAACTCCTAACGGATTTTACCGGCTGGTACTAGGCTATGAGGCGACAATAAGGGAAATGTTTGAAAGAAACCCGACGTAAAGTCAGTAAAATCCGAGTTTAAAATCCTTTCTCCTTTGATGTCCTATAATAACTTTATTGCAAGAAAAGAATAAATATGTTAAAACTTAAAATGAACAAAACTCATTAAATAATAGATCAATCCCTATTAGATACCTCAAATTTATCAACTTTCCTTTCGTAAATTTGCTCGGCCTTTTTGCTACGGAAACGTCCGACCATCTCAACTTTGCAAGCCTCAACCAACCAAAATCAAAACACTGACTTTAAGTGCTCACGACGGAGTGCTAAGCATTAAAAAATGAATTTGAAATGCTATGACTAGAAAGATTATTGCGAGAAACATCATAAATTAATAAAAGAAAAAGTCTTGACTAAACAATTTTGAAATAATCCGTAGAATGTCTGACAAGTGTGATTAACGAGAATAAAATCACTTTAACTTAAAGTGGAATTATGCGCATTTTATTCAAGTAAAATTCCAGCTGAAATAGTTGTGTGTAAAAAATGGTAGAGGAAATAATAGCTTTTAATAGCTTTTAACCCAAAACATTTCCTGCTACCAGTACGAACTAATAACTTTCCAAATATCACTTACCCTATTTTGACTGGGAGAGTCTTTTAAAAAAAAACTACATGCAGGAGTTGCTTCCCTTCCACTGCCGAAATCTCTACCAACATCAACAACACAAGGGAGAGGAACTATTATTTATTAGTCTTTTTTATTTCTAAAGCACAAACTTCAAATATTAATGCGGCATTATCATTAATTTAACACATTTAAATACCCAGCAACCGAAAATTGCTTTTATAAAACTGTCTCCAAAAATACACTATGTGCAATAAGATGCGCATAATTCCACTTTAAAAAACAACAACAGGGGGTACCTGTATATATGCAAGACAAGGAATGTCTAATTGTAAATTAGATAAACTGCATGCATACGCGACTAAAACTTTGTAGGTTTTATGTTAAGATCCGAAAATGATTGCCAAATCTGCCATATTACTGCAACATTTGAAAACGCTTTTTTCAAATGCCGGGACTGCATGTCTTTCACAAACAGAAATTCGAGTCGAACCTATTAATGGCTATGACAAATGTGTATTAAGAAAGCGGTATAAATGGACCAGCCAAGCAGTATGACACACCAAGATAGGTGTGAGGTTTTGAAATATATTTGAAGATAAAATGTAATAAATACATGTATATTATACTATGGAACAGTTTTGATGCAAAATTACATTGAGCCTTCTGACATCCCATTGTTACGTGTGTAATTGTCCATCTGATATTACATGTTTCTTTTTGATATGTTCTATGCTTAAAACTGGAGAAATGATTACACCTTTCTGAGAGATGAATTGCTGAATTCTACATTATTTCATATATCAGTGTTCTGTGTTTGCTATTAAACTGAACTTATATTTAAAGATGATTGAGTAAACGGTCGGAATTAACAACCTGACTCAGGTTGTTAATTCCGACCGTTTACTCAATCATCTTTAAATATAAGTAGTGACTGCATTGTTTGACTTTCATTCATACCCCCCATCATAACATTTTATAAATGATACTGGATCGAAATGCAATAACTGCGTTTGCCATACTTGAAATGTATGATTTTAACGTCTTTTAACATATTATCCAACTGCTAATATAGACCAATATATCTACGTTATACTGAAATAGGCATAATATATCTAAGCTAAACAACGCATGTCAGTTGGACGAACAATGCATGTCATAACGCACTATTGAAACGTGCACTTGCATTATTACACCAGATGGCGCGCTTGCATAATCATCGACAGTTTTCGGCACCTACGTAATAATCCGTACTTTTAGGAGAATTATGTCTTTGGGAGATATATTGTTTTTGCCATGTCTGTCTGTCTGTCTGTCCGTCCGTCCGTCTGTCTGTCCGGCAAAATAGTGTCCGCTCCATATCTCCTCGAAGGATTTTCATGAAACTTGGGTCAGATGTTGACCTCTACTAGACAATATGCAGAGCCCATGACACCTGCTCAAGGTAACAGTTCAAGGTCAAAGGTTTGAGCCTTGTATTTCGTGTCCGCTCTGTATCTCATTAACCCCTCGAAGGTTTTTTATTAAACTTGAGTTAGATGTTAACATCAACTACGCGATGTGCAGAACCCATGAACTAACTGCGCCGGCTCAAGGTCAAGGTCACAGAGATCAAAGGTCATATGACTATATTTCGTGTCCACTCCATATCTCTTGAACCCCTTGTAGGATTTAAGAATAACTCAACACAAATCGTCACCATATTGACACGTTGGCAATGCGCATGTAACAAACATATTAGTTCAAGGTCAAGGTCACTGTTACTAAAAATAGAAAAATTGTTTCTGCTTAATAACTCCAGTTAGGAGTCACCAATTGCAATGAAACTTGGTCTGTGTGTAGCTTACATGGAAAGGAAGCTTGGGGTAACTTATGTATCATTACTAAAAATAGATGTTTGTGTTATTTTAGCATGTTTCAGCATGATTATTGACAAACTGCCATGGGGGAGACATATGTTTTGTGACAAAAACAACCATCTAGGGAAAGGCTACCAGAACGGGTCGTAGAAATCGAACTTGGTTTATATATGAAGACTTCCTCCCCCAAACAGTGAAAATGACGTTTTCAAACGACGTTTCTTGTAAATGCCTGACAAATGGCGAGTTCAATACAAAGGGTCACAACCTACACTAATTTAATGTCATTAAACTAATATCAGTCGCAGTCCCGAACTAGATGGTTGTTTTTGTCATGAAAACATATGTCTCCCCCATGGCACCATTTTTCTATTTTTAGTAACAGTGACCTTGACCTTGAACCAAGGTGGTTGTTACATGCGCTCTGTACATCGTGTCAGTCTGGTGAAGATTTGTGTTGAGTTATTTTTAAATCCTATAAAATGTTCAAGAAATATGGAGTGGACACTGAATATAGTCATATGACCTTTGATCTCGAACTATGACCTTGACCTTGAGCCTGCGCATCTTGTAAACAAGCTCTGCACATCGCATAATTGAAGTAACATCTGACCCAAATTTCATGTAAATCCTTCGAGGGGTTTAGGAGATATGGAGCGGACACTATTTTGCCGGAAAGACAGACATGGCAAAAACAATATATCTCCCCAAGACATTATTCTCCTTAAAGAACGGATTATTACGTAGATGCCGAAAATTGTCGATGATTATGCAAGCGCGCCGTCTGGTGTAATAATGCGAGTGCACGTTTCAATAGTGCGTTATGACATGCATTGTTCGTCCAACTGACATGCGTTGTTTAGCTTAGATATATTATGCCTATTTCAGTATAACGTAGATATATTGGTCTATATTAGCAGTTGGCTAATATGTTAAAAGACGTTAAAATCATACATTTCAAGTATGACAAACGCAGTTATTGCATTTCGATCCAGTATCATTTATAAAATGTTATGATGGGGGTATGAATGACAGCTTAACTTCGCAGTCAGGTTGTTCAACTTAATTTCGACCGTTTAGTCAATCATCTTTAAATATAAGTTCAGTTTAATAGCAAATACAGAACACTGATACATGAAATAATGTAGAATACAACAGGGTGTTATCATTTCTCCACTTTTAATCATAGAACATATAAAAAAGAAACATGTAATATCAGATGGACAATTACACACGTAACAATGCAAGATGGGATGTCAAAAGGCTGAATGTAATTTTTGCATCAAAACTGTTCCATATTATACACTCGGATTCCCCTTGACATTTTGGTCACATGACTAATTAAAACTAGTCTTGCTAAAAATCATGCCCTTGGATCACCTCCGCCAATACTACTCTTCGCCAGTCGGGGGCTCGGGTTCGTGCCTTTGGAGCCCAGTCTAGCATTTCAGATTATTGATTTTCTTGCTTTGGGAGGGTCACAGTGACATAACATAACATTACATATATTTTAATTAACATAAAATTGCGTACATACAATTCATAGTCAAACATAGTTTAATTTATGTAAAGCATAACACATGGTAGTTGTTTCAATCATTTAACTGAGGAGATTCAGTAGATCAAATCATTTAACACTATAATATCATAATTCCTGACAAAAGGGTACGAAAAGGACTTGCTCATAATTTATGCCTATCTTTTGTCCATGACACAGCTATAGGCGCAATGTAAGTGCAAGTAACTTTTGGCTACAATCCAAAACAGGTTTCAGAGTTTATTTCCCTTGCATTGTTCAGAGTATATAAGAGGTATTATTGGACCTCGGGCATTGATCCGTGAGCGCACTTTTAGCATTGTGTGATTACTACGGCAAATACCGAGGAGTATGAGTAATTCACGACTCAATGTCCGAAATTCAACAATATATAAATCAAATAAGTGGTAGCGAAGTTACATCCTCATACCTCATTGGCATATAGTAGGAAATTATGGACACTTCGAGAGCATCCCCAAATATGGGATCTGCGCTAGCAGCACTAGTCAGGGTTTAGATACGATACACAAGAGCGCCGTTAAGTTAGAAAAATATTATTTATTGGATATTGGATATTCGAATATCCAATATACATGTTCTCGTGTAGATTGGATATTCAGATTGTTTAACCAAAACTTTCATTTAAGGATCAGAAGGAGATATACATAGCAAGAAACATGCAGAGAACCTCGTCCAGGTTTATATTAACGTGTACATTTGAATGTCCAATGTCCCTCGAATGTACATGGCAAAATGTATATTAGACATTCAGATTTACTTTCGCTATACCGTCGTTATTCCACGAAATGGAATCAAAAACATCACAAATAATGATAATAATGTGTATATCTATAAGTTATATTCATCAAAGTTGCAGACATGCGAACTTCCGTATGGGTTGATTTTGACCTGTACATTCGAATATCCAATATCCCCCGAATGTACATGGCAAAATGTACGTTGGACATTCAGATTTTCTAAAGCTAAACCGTCGTTCTACCACGAAATGGAATCAAAAACATAACAAATAATGATTATAATGTATATATCTATAAGTTCTATTCATCAATGAAGCATACATGCGAACTTCCGTATGGGTAGATTTTTACCTGTACATTCGAATATCCAACATCCCCCGAATGTGCATGGCAAAATGTATATTGGACATTCAGATTTTTTTTCGCTATACCGTCGTTCTACCACGAATTGGAATCAAAAACATCACAAATAAGGATTAAAAAATATATATCTATAAGTTCTATTCATCAAAGTTGCAGACATGCGAACTTCCGTATGGGTTGATTTTGACCTGTACATTCGAATATCCAATATCCCCCGAATGTACATGGCAAAATGTATATTGGACATTCAGATTTTCTATAGCTATACCGTCTTTATACCACGAATTGGAATCAAAAACATCACAAATAATGATTATAATGTGTATATCTATAAGTTCTATTCATCAAAGTTGCAGACATGCGAACTTCCGTATGGGTAGATTTTGACCTGTACATTCGAATTTCCAATATCCCTCGAATGTACATGGCAAAATGTATATTGGACATTCAGATTTTCTTTCGCTATACAACAATATAATAAAAAATATCACAAAAACTTATTATAATGTATGTATCTATAAGTTCTATTCATCAAAGTTGCAGACATGCGAACTTCCGTATGGGTTGATTTTGACCTGTACATTCGAATATCCAATATCCCCCGAATGTACATGGCAAAATGTTTATTGGACTTTCAGATTTTCTTTCGCTATACAGTACCTTCGTTAATCAATAAAAGCCATGCTCATTCAACTTAAATATAACATGCAGTAAGATGTGTGTTCTTGGCTATATATCAATATATATTGTATGTCTGTTTGTTTCAACTATTGTAAATCGACCTGACTTGGCACTTCATAAAGCAGAAACATATACCTTGGAAGACAGAATTCAAATAGGCCTATAAACAATGGATCTTTATCCTTCTTATTCAACAAAATCATTTTTTAAAGCGCTCTTTGATATCATCGTTGCAGATTTATGAAGTTGTGCGTTTCTTCTTCGGTTACATGACGATTCACGACGCGCTTTCTGAACCTTTTTATCATCTAAAACAATCATTCTGTTAGCTAAAGTATCTAAGTGAACGTTCAGCGTCAGCCATGTTTTTTCCGTTAAATGACGTCACGTTTGCACGTGCACGTTTTCCTAGGGCAGTTATGCGATAATACGGGAAAAACCGGGTTTTTCCCGTCCTTAAGTTACACGTTAATTAAAAATTATTGATGAATTGTGTAAAATGAATTTACAATAATTTCAATATATATACGTCCAAGTTGAATTTAGGTTCTCCGTTACAGGAGCCATTTTGGATTTCGACTTCCGGTGGTAATGACTAAAACATTTCCGAAAACAACTCTTCCCCCTGTTTTCATTCTTCAGCAACCAGCTAATTACTGGTTGTTAAACTTAACGATTTTTTAAAACTTTTTAAAAGAAATTAATTATATATAAAAGTATTTTCCCAATATTGTCAGGAACGCTGAATTGACGCAGCTCCCGCGCTGTTAGGGAGGTAATCGTTACGTTGCGTTATTCAAAAAGCGACTACTGACCACGAACCGAAGCGTTGTTTAATGAACGTCATCGTACCATTATACGGAAAGTTGTATTACAGTATGATTCGTGTTATATTTTTTTTAATGTTTCTTTGGTTAGACTGTAGTAAATGTGGTGTACATTTTTGTTTTGTATTACTTATTATGATAACAGTTACAAATAAATTAATGTATTTAGTTTTTCCCGTGGATAGGTAGCACCTATAGTTATATTAGCCCTGCGCGTGCAGGGCCAAAAGCTGATAATACTTCGGAAGGACGGATAAAACATTTTTTCTCTATACAAAAATGTTACTAGCGAGAAAGCCACGTCGGCGAAGCCGACGGGGCGTTTCCGCCCTATATGTAATGCGGATAACATGTATAAAGCATTTCAGTAAGTAACAAGTCCTATTTTTCCAACATTTTTCTACATATACCATAAACTTCTGAAAAGTGTCTTACTTCCGGATGTTGATGCTGGGGAGCGCCATTATACCGATGCATTGTGGGCAAAAATAACAACGCGGTGAATGTGCGTTATGCAATGGAATGGTCTAAAATGAATTAACGATTAAAAGTCCACAAGGGTGTTATCGTTTGCAAATATTTAGTTCGAAAAAACAATAAATGTGTTCATAAAACATAAATTCCAGAGAATTACCGCAAATTCATGCAAGTTCAAATTATAGTTACTTCAAGAACTCATCACTGACTTCGGTTAGATTTTTTTTTGTTGTGACGTCACATATATGTCTGACGATTCGTCCCGATTACGATTCGAAACATTAACACGAACAATTTGCATTAATAACTGGTACATGTATATGCATTGGTTATTTCCCCCCCCCCCTTTAACTGAGCCACAGGAACTTTGACACACATGCTTTTTTGACATCGATATGCTATTTTATTATTTAATAGGCATATAGAAGTCAAACAAGTATATGTGTCTTTAAAAGTACCTGCATGTGAGCTGAACTGAAGTAATATATTTAAAAGTCCATTACTAACACCAAATCGAGAAAATTCGATGTTAGTAATGGACATTTAAGTGTTTTCACCAGTTTTTCCAATTAGAAAATTATTACATAGATCTATGTGTTGTGTGCACAATTGCACATGCATATTATTATGCAACATCTTGGTCCCATATCTTCTGGTTGTCAATCTTTTAAGAATAAAGAAGTTCCATCATTCATAAAGTTCATTTAAAATTATTCAGACTGTTATTTACATTTGAATTTACATTCACAGTTGTTTTGAAATACCGGTCAAATTTTTATGATAATGTTTCTGCTCAAACATATTCACGTAAGCAGAAAATCCTACCAGGTGGGATTTTTCATAAATGGAGACAACTGAAATGTTAGAGTTTATGAGCAATGAAACTGTAGGATGGTAAAAAAATCAATAGAATACATGCAGGGATTGGTCTGATTGAAATACTACAATTATGCCAGTGGTCTTAAATGCCAACTGGATACCTTAATTCATGAGCTGTCTTGTTAAAATGCGCAAGATGTCATAGTGTCATGGGGTTGGAAAATCTTGTTTAAAAGGCCGACTATATATTTTTTTAAGTTATTTCGGATCTGTTGTCTGGTTGTAACTTTCTAGACTGGCAAAATATGGATCTTCCGTACGGCCCTTGCTCTTCCACTATCATAACTGATAGTCTTTTGGATGAGATCTTTACAACGATATTCTGTTCTTAATACTATATACGTCAAAGGTCCCCAAAAGATGTAAGTTTTAGGCTTCGTTGATGAGTGCAGGGTACACAGAAAGCGTCCAAATTCTAGAGAGCCTCGATCTTGCCTCAATATACTCGGCTCGCCGCTTTGATCAGTTTATTTGTTCAGTTTATTTGTTCTGATAGACGTTGTTGTCAAGACTTTGTAGAAGAAAGCGCGCACACAAACTATTTTGCTCGCTTTAACATTGAATTAGCAAAACTAAGAAAGCCCCCTGATTCTCTACATGTTAAATTGTCAAATAAAAATGTAACAACTTTTTTCCAGTCTATTACAATTTGACGTTTCAACTATTTCATGTCTCCTTTCCATGATATGCCCTTTTTCATAGGGTATAGCCAAAATAAAAAAAGAATCATTTCAAATAGCTGTTGCCATAGTAATGGTCTTGGAGGATTTTGAAGCAAATGGTATGTTTCTGTTGAGGAAAATATAGTGGCTATCAGTTTTTTATCATTGGTTTTGCATTTAAAGAGGGTGACAAAAATGTAAATTTTATGGTTTTTTTTATCAATTATTGTCGAATAATGTAACAAATGTCCGAAGGTACATTTTTGCGCGTCGACGGTCAATTATAGTTTCCGGCATTCAGTACGATCGGTATACTTTTTGACGTTAATCCGGGTTACAGAGTTTGATAATTTTCATCGAGTGGCCAGTGAGTTTACCGGGATATAATTCACCGTTATATTTCGATAAACCACTGAAAAACATAAAATAAAAGAGCAACAAGTAATCTTACTTTCAACTTCAAATGTATAAGTAGCTTAAACTGAGGCTGTAGGCCTACATTCGTACAAACGTTGACGAAACTACAGATTAATTTTGAATTCGCTCCCAGTCGTCTTCCTCATATGTTTAGTAGAATTGATATTCTGAACGGAAATGAAATGTGCTACACATAGTTACGAAATATCTTACATAACTGTTACAATGAAATGTAGTGAAATGTGCACATCTAGCTGAAAGCATTTATGATCTGATCAGTATAGCTTTAAAAAAGGATATAATTTTTTACTGTGTTCACTTTAGAGTCAAAAGGAATGAATTGCACTCTTTCTTGATTTTTCATTTCGATCAAGATGAGCTCATAAAATGTATCATTACAGATGTTATTCATATGTATTCGACTCTATACACTATTTGAAAACGTTACTTGTGTTCTAAAGCGCACATATATATGTATACAATTGTGAATAATTCGTTTAACCCTATTATTATATTGTGACATTTTCTACTCATACATAACTTGCAACCTTTCTTTTTCATATGTATAATAAATATATTTATATATTGTAATCTGAAATAGTTTCAGGAAATAACGAGTTTATAACACCCCACTCGCTCAAATGTCAACATCTTATTTATAGTAACCATGATACTCGTGCTCCGTCAGCATAACTTTTTGGCAGCATTGTTGAAACATGTGAGACATTTTGCTGAAAAATGTGCAGATTGTGGCGTGCCTGGCATGCCTCTGATTATGGTAAATAAAGGGCTGCAAGGGTTGTCACAAAAAGCCGTCGGTGAGGTTCTTTTTTTATCATCATCGACGGTATTCCCTTTTCTTTGTGTTTATGTTTTTTGATGAGGCCAGACAGCACAAATTTTAATGACATTGACCTTGAGATTCTAGTAGTTATTATAGTTAACATGTTGTTAATCGTTAATAACATTGATAAGCGATTTTATGTGGCGAGATCTGGTCAACTGTCATCAGCTAAAGTTTATGAACTATACCAGAAGCATACAATGGTGAGTCTGAGATAAAGGTTTCTCACAAGTTATAGAAATGTTGCAGTTTGCCGTCCATTTTCCAATTTTGCGTTTAAAATTCAGGGGGTAAAATAAAAAAAATGATGAAAAGTTTCAGTTAAGAAAATAAAATAATCAAAGTTATATGATTCTTCAAAACGGCCAGTTCAAGTAATGATCAAGTAGATTCTTTGAAAACATGTTAGATAAGTTATTCTGAGTTGTCATATATCCTTACATTACATGATTGTTGAAATTGTATCGGCTATAAATGTATATGTATCATTTTATGCCAAATAAAGTATATGTAATGTTATGTTATGTTATTCCCCTTCCTGACAGATATATACATTTGTATATGTATTGAACTAAAAAGAAATCAAACAGAATTCTTTTTTTTCCTTCAATTTTAGACAAGGATAGTAAAAAGAGGATTTTTTTGGTTTACATATTTTACAGATTTTCTCTATTTTATACTAATCCATTTTATGTCGATTGTGAAACAAATTATACGACTTATATTAGTCACTCTCGGCACCTCATTCAAGATGGTACCCATCATCGTGAGGGAATGATATCCAACTTCATATAAATAGATCAAGCTATTGCAATGTTCATTATCTTAGGAGTAAACTCACTGATTTATGACTTATTTAAAATTATGATGGTAAGTTTGAGCGGTAATATCACTTTAAGTACGTAGATCGCAGGTTCGATCCCCCGCTCCTCCACTAACATAACTAAATTCAATTGTCTATAACCGAAGTCCGATGTATGTGCTGTACACCGGGCGTGTTAAAGAAAAATGGGGTGTCTCTGGAACGGGCCGCGTTCTGTATCTTGCACTATCCCCGAAACCTAAAATAACTAAACTATTCTGGGGGAGTTGGTCATATAAATAATCCGATACTAACGATAAAACTCTAGAAATGCATCATTTATACCACATAACTTAACTATCAAAAGTATCAGGAAAAGCTTAGCGTAGTGTACACCCCGGGTATTCGACTACTTCGAACCCAGATGGGTACTACTGACGACAGATGTATATACATGCACGTCATGACAGGCACGCTGGAATAACCCCGATATTTTTATTATTTCTCTTTTTAGGTCCGAGCTTTTGCTTGATATAGGTAGTGATATGTTTAAACTAAGCATGTGTGAAGTTTTATGATAAACTGACGCCTTTTAATTAAAGAATTTCCCTAAAATGTTGAAAAAACTACAGTAATGTTGCCAAATATGACATTTATTTGCCTATAATAACAATATATATCAATGACCTTAGACAAGTATACAGACAAATGTATAAGGTATCAATACAAACAGCCCTAGACTTTGGAATTAGTGGTATCGTTTTGATATAAGCAAATTTATGGAGATGGGTGAAGATAAACGGATACGTCTGACGACCGAAGGAGATACGTACGAACGCAGATTATTATGAAATGAGGATACGTATAACGGCAGATGCGTAACAAGTAGTTAGCGTAAATATGTGTTTTCCAATCAGGATAAATATTGGTTTTAAACTAATTACATTCAGTATGGCAGGTGTTTAGTCTATGTAGAAGGATCGAGCATGTATATACTGATAATAATTATGTATCCCACCTTCGTGAGAGACATATTTATTAGTGATACATGCCTGTCACTGTTTTTGTCATTAAGTATGTCCAAGCAGCTCCTCTGATATCACGTGGCGGATTTACACCAAACTTCACATAAGCGTAGTTGTGCATATTATCGGCATGTTCCGGTTGAATGATTTTCAGTGGAATAACCGCCCTTGATATATATAATTTTATGATGTTATGGCTAATTCTCCAATAACATCCGGCAGATTTCCACTTAACCTAAGATAATTGAGCAGTGCCAAGCTTGGTTATGCATATCGCCGGCACATCCGGTTCAGGGATTTTCAGGGGATTTACATTGTATGGCCATTGAGGCCGTTGATTGTTCAAATTTAATGATGTTTTTGCTACTTCTCTACCATTTGCGATATTTCCACCAAACCTATTAGAACACAATTGTCGTCGGCATGTTCCGATTCATCGATTTCTATGGAAGTTGTAGCCCTGATGCGTCATATTTCATAATGTCTATACTTATTCTCCTAAACGCTAGAGTTGAATTTTACCAAAAGTCACACGAGTGATCATTGTCAAGCGTAGTTGTACATTTCGTCAGCATGTTACAGCTCAATGAATTTTGCGGAACTATATCTTTTGATGTCTCATATTCTAATATGCTTGTGCTACTAATCCTATAACACTGGTCAGAAAACTACAAAACTACAGAGAAGTGATTGGTGCGAAGCCTGAACTTGTGTATATCATCGGATTATTACAGTTTAGTGGTATGCATTTTCAATTCTACTGAATAATGCTGAATAACAGGAGACATTTTTTTTTCGTGAAAGATAATCTCTAGTTTAGAGAATGAATTGATGATGGGGTCTCAAGTCTCCTGCAACGAAGTCGTCAAGTTTCCCAAACACTAGTAACTAGCCAATGACCAAGAGCCAATGTTACTACAAATAATCCACGGGAACAAACATGTTCATTGAACGCCAATGTAAAATATCAATACATTTGTAATTACATTTTAGTCCGACTGTTCGAAGAATGAGGAGGGTTGTTGTACTCACCCCAGCTTTTGCGTTGATCAAAAACGTGTTATTAATAATAATAACTTCAAAACCGACAAACGTATCCACTAAACACTTGCCATACTTGCTTGTCATGGTAATAGATACAAATGCAGCAAGTCACATATATTTTTGCGGAGTAATGCCTCTATTTGTATTATGATTTTGTAACAAAAAGTTAAAAGCCCGGTACCTCATTAATAAAAGATAATTTCACAAAAACCATAATGATACTGAAGTTTTCTATTTAGGTTGACTTATAATTTACTTTTATTACAATGTCATAGTTTTTCAGTTTAAGACAAAAACTTAAGTTATCAACAGTATTTCCATTATAAGTCTTATGTTTCTGCAGTTTGTATGGCGTTTTACGTATCCACCGTCTGCGTTCATACGTATCCTATAATATTTTCATCTGTCGTCATAAGTACCCTCAAAGAGAACCCCATGCTTGTTTAAGTGTCAATTGCAGCTGCTGTATCAGTCACAGCGAAACGAAAATATGATTTTCTGCTACAGAAAGGGTGTAGCTTTACGATTTATGCAGTTTTTGACTCTTTCGATTTTTAGATTTTTAAAAATTCTGTTAAAAATCCGAAAAATTGCAATTTCTGGTCTGATTTCCGCAATCGTATTAACACGTCGGTCATTCTTCAGCAAAACAATTGAGCATTGCCTAGTACAAATATATTGAAACTCATATTGAACGAAAACATTGTGAAAATGAGTAAAAAAGAGAAGATATTAGGTATTTTCCAGCTTACATGTCAGGACGTTCATGTATATACATCTGTCGTCAGTAGTACCCATCTGGGTTCGAAGTAGTCGAATACCCGGGGTGGTGTACGTCACATAATTCTTTCCCGCTTTGAATAAAAGTCTGCCAGGACTAAACTACGTTACCTGGGCAGGGCAAACTTATTTAACAACCCACATTGATTTATATTAGATATAAGAAAAATTGTAATGGTCTAGGCATTCGATACGTGGCACGGAAACATATAAGCGGTAAGAAAATTTGTTACTTTTAGTCTTTAATATTCAAATATATTTCTTATGGGCAGTAAAATTATAGAGTGTATTGCTAAGTTCTTGATATCGTATAAAATATAAATTCTAACACGACCAGCGAATAACATACGTACATGTAGAACAAATTCTATTTGGGTTATTCTGCAATAAACCGACCTTGAACGACGCTGCGCGCGCATCGTGTATTGGCTGTTCAATTTATCCGACGTACACCGCGTATACAATTATTATGAATGAAAGTCACGTGATGTTTGTAAATACAAATACTATGTGACCGTGGGAATCGTAGTAAAACCGGCGCACAACAACAACAAGTTCGGCTGCAACATTGAAAACAATGTCGGAAGTCACAAATATGATAAGAATGGGTGCAATTTGTGAGGTTCGCCGTGGTTTTGGGGACTGGAGAGTCATAAATGCAAGATTTGATGGGCATGTGATGCAATACCTTCTGCAATCCCTAAGCAATGGAACCACGACATGGAGATTTCGTCATGAGATCACAGAGAAAGACAGCTCAACATATCAAGAGATAAATGACTTTCTGAGAACAGTAGCAGATGACTTTAATGAAGAAATCTTTGAAGAAAATGTCCAAAATAATGATGATGGCATATCTGTATTGGAAAATATTGACATCCAAGAGGTTCAAAATTTGTGCAGAGTCCCGGAGCGTTTCAAACAGGTGTCTCAGTCATCTCTTGACACATTGAAAGCAAGCAACACGGAAGCTACCACAAATAAGCAGACAAAATGGGCCGTGAAAATGCTAAAAGGTTATTAAATCTATCTATAATATCATCAAAATTAATTTTAAAACACTCAATGAAAGAATATAAACATTAAAAGCTCCATACCTTTTATTGATTGTTATTTCTATGCATGCAATCCAATAATTATTCCATCACTTTACTGAAACATTTTAACACTCTGACATCTATTCAATAAAACACAGTTTTTTTGTAATATTTTCTGGGAATCTAATTTAATGTTCATCCTTTCCAAATAATTTGAATAGATCTACACTTTAAATATTTTTATTCAGCCTCCCTCAGCCATTTTCTCTTATTTGCTCATCTCAGGTGTGAACAAAATGAATTCCTCGCAAATATGTCTTTTCTCCTCGTCGCCAATGATAATTATAATTCTTGTTGTTTAAATTTTGTAAAAGCTGGTGAAGGTTTCTGTTTTTTTGGCATCTCAATATCTACATCAAACTGGCATATTATAGATGTATCGGATCTGTCAAATAATTTGTGCAAAATCTTTGTACATTTAAAAAATAATAATATTGTCTGCATTCTTCAGATTACATGAAGGAAGCTGGTTTTTCTGACACAGGTTTTGAAATGATGCCAGTGGAAGATCTTGATAAACTGCTGGAGCAGTTCTATGCGGCACTTCTGTCCAAAACTGGGAGTGAATACTCCAAACCAACTCTTGTAGCCATCCGTGCTGGACTAAATAGACACATCACTAGTGCACCATTCTCCAGGAAGCTCTCACTTATGCGTGATCGTGATTTCGCGGAATCAAATAAGGTCCTCTCTGGTAAAATTAAGACTCTGAAAAGAGAAGGCAAGGATGTTAGCCAGCATAAGGAGCCAATCAGTGATAAAGACTTGGAAAAACTATATACTAGTGGAGTATTCTCACTTGATCACCCAGTATCATTACAAAAAAAGGTCTTATTTGAAATTATTTCTCAGTTTGGGCGTAGGGGTAGGGAGGGGCTTAAAAGTTTACGGAAAGATTCTTTTGTTGTAGCAGTTGATGCCGATGGTGATAGATACATAAAAATGGCATACAATGAGGCTGATAAAACTCATCATGGGGTTGATGCGAAAGAAAACGTAAAGCAGCCTCGTATGTACGAGCAAAAAGGTAGTGAGTTTTGTCCTCTACTATCGTTTGAAAAATACAGCACTAAGCTCAACCCAAACTGTGACCGCTTCTTTCAGAGGCCGCTCAGTAAGTATGAAAATGGCACTTTCTGGTACGCCAATGCACCAATCGGGGTCAATACTATCAATAACCTGATGTCAAACTTATCAAATGAAGCTGGCCTAAGTGTTCGGTACACAAACCATTGTATTAGGGCTATGGTCTCCTCAAATTTGCACAAGGCTGGATTTTCCAGTACCTCTATCATATCAGTCTGACACTGGGCACAGAAATGTCCAAAGTCTCTCCAATTACATAAAGCCAAGTGATACAGAAAGAAAACAATTAAGTTCTCATCTCTGTTATGGCAAACCTAATACAACTGAAGAATCAAGTTCTCACCTTGTTCCAAGTAATCCAACATCCCAGGATATGTCTAACACAAGTCCTGCTGTCCAGGTCAATTCCAGCATGTCAAAATCTGTTGATGTTAGGCACTCTGGCAATGTTTCCGCTTTTCAAATGTTTTCAGGAAACATTTCATCAAGCACAATAAATGTGTACTGCAGTACTAATCCTTCCGAAGCAAACTAATAGCTGTATTTCTGTCTAATAGCTCAATTTCAGATTTAAACACGTGTGTACATTTCCTTTAAATGAACTGACATCTAATAGTGAAAGTAACTTTGTGACATGTGTAAATGACGTATGGTGTGCTATTTTTAGAATCGGATAATTTCGTTCTTTTTTCTTTTTGTTTCACATATTACTTTGTACAGGTTTGTTTGACAAGGTAAATAAAATTATAAATCATTGACAACTTCTGTTAATTTATGCACAACATCAATTATTTTCCCTGAAACAAAATCGTCTTTACAGCGTTCGTGGGAGGAAACTTCAACGGCAAATATAGGTACGTAGCACGCAAGTGTATACGTTCGATGAAATGAGTTCTCTCATTTTCTTCAAATCTTGTTTCAAATAAGTCGTGTTAGAATCGAAATAATATGTATCCAAGTTTGGTTTATGGTAGAATAACCCTCGTTTGTCGTTTTTATGCGCAAAAATATATCACTCAGGCCTTCGGCCTTCGTGATATATTTCTACGCATAAAAACTCCAAACTCGGGTTATTCTACGATAAACCAAACTTGGATACATATTATTTCTTAAATATTCAGCTTTACTTTAGTAATAAATGATATAATTTGTATTGAAGTTAAACGATAAACTTTTAGCCTTTCCACAGCTTCTATCAAATGTTTTCATGTTCTGTATAAAATAACTACAAACACATTTTTGAAAGAGTGCAATTCGTCTGCCTTTTCAGTGTCAAATTAAAAGTATAATCCAGGATGTATTTTGCTGTTAGGCAGAACAAACGTTCGTTTTACAGTTTAGATATTTTTGACTATATTTCTTATTGTTTTGCCTTTCTGCATTTGCGTGTTACAACATCAAAATCACTCATTCATTATTGTACCCACGGTATTTAGTACGTATTCGTTGCAGGAGAGTATGTTTCCCCCCCGTAAAACATTGCAGTTAAGCTTCCCATGCAGTCAGTTTACCAATGGCCACAGACTACAGAATACAATATCTTAATTTTTGGCCTGTAAGTCTGCTATATCTTAAAATTGGACTCTACCTTAAAGTGACATTATGCGCATCTTACTGCACATAGTGTATTTTTGGTGACAATTTTATAAATGCAATTTTTGGTTGCTGTGCATTTAAATGTGTTAAATTAATGAATATGCCGCATTAGTATTTGAAATTGGTGCTTTAGATATAAAAAATTCGGACTGATAAAATGATAGTTGATTGTGTCGTTGTTGATGTTGGTAGAGATTTCAGCAGTGGATGGGAAGCAACTTCTGCATCTAGTTGTTCTTTTCTTAAATTGACTCTCCAAATCAAATAAGAA
>JAFMSR010001556.1:0-26775 GCA_022818135.1 Saxidomus purpurata
TAATATTTGCAAGCCGGGAAGAACGAATTATCAGGGCTTATCTCTAGCTGTGAGTCCCATTTAAAAATACCATGGGAACCCCCATTACATTTAGTGACCTGCCTCTTTTTGTAATCATATGTTCATTACATGTAAAAATATCCCTTGTTTTGTTTGCGAAAAGAAATTGCCGAAAATGTATAGCTGGGTGTACTTTTAAACATAGTAAAAAGATAAACACATTTGAAGATTCGAAGAGAACGAAACTCTAGCTTTGTCAGCTGCTACCTTAGGTCAAATAAATGATATAAGTAGAATCCGATTCCTACAAAGCGACACGAAGACATCTGCAGGAAGCCTGACGAAATAATAATATACTTATCATAAAAGAGCTACAATCAAAGCACTGAAAGTACTGGTGGGACGTTTGTGTTGGCATGTGTAAATAAAGTTTAGGCAGGCCATACTGAAATGTTCACTCTAAAAGATGTGAACATGTTCACTCCATTTGTGTCAATTCTCAATTATGTTTAATTACTTAAGTGAGCTTTAAATGCTCAACTCGAAGAGACTTAACTACTCAAATCCAAGACGTTAACATATGATAACAAGGTGAAAGTCAATTTCAAGGAAATGAAAGCTGTTTTGCAATTCTCGCAAACTTGTGTTTCTGGTTGCAATTTTGTAAATGAACTTGCAGTGATACAGCGCAAACTGTAGTACTAAACAGCTAGTGTTTAGATTGGAAGAAACTACTGTCAGTCAGAATTTTATACTTCAGTTAGATCAGTCGTGTAACCCGCGGGCACAGATGGTACACACACAATAAACGAGTATTTTAACTCATAAAAGTAAATTCTTAAAAGCATCCATATTGATATTTACCTGTGCTGATGTTTATTTGAAACCGCAATCGATAAGTGCATACTAACAGTGATTCCAGTTCGGGTAATGAAAAATTGACCTGTGCTGATGTTTATTTCAAGCCTGAAGTAGCTAGTGCATACCGAAAGTGACTTCATTTCGTTTAATGAAAATATACGGACAGGAACATGCCAGAATGTCATACCTTTAGATTCTGTTTCATCTGGTACTAACCAGCAATCAATAACTGTTATATCTTGGGACGTTATACGCATAAAGGCTTGTTTTAGGTCTTTAAACAACTAATTATATGTATTTACGAACATACTTGTTTCATACAACTCTGTACATATACTTTTATTTCACTTTTCTAATTTCTTGACTTGTATTTTGACTACCATGTAAAATTTTGTCACCCTTTATGACTGGCCACATTTTTCACATCTGTTGCATTTTCACTGCTAAGTCGAGAATAAACATTGACCAAATACGGATATAAATAGCGAAAATTATTTTATATTCAGATAACGTTTGGAAACATTTTTTCTACTCGAGAATACGCTATCGAAGATACGTAACGATAGTCATTTGGAAAAAAGCTCAAACAAAACAAAAGAAACACGAAAACAGAAAAACACGAAGCACACTACTACACAAAGCAACATTAGAGCATTAAATGCCCGCCTATACAATGTTCCAAAGTACATTGTTTTCCGATAATGGAGGACATCAAGGTTGATAACTGTCGGTACGCTAATGTATGTGTTGGCATGCTACCTTTGGCATAAGGTTAAAGTTCTGCTTTAGACCAAAATATAACAGCAACATCAGATTAGCAGTAGATCTCTTTAATTAAATAGTTAAGATAGTCTATTCCAATGAAAGTGAATGGTAACTACATCTTGTGTGTATTGCTACGAACACCATACATCATGACCTGTAAACATATGACAAATCATAACTAATCTTTCTCATAATGGACAAATACACATATATGTATCTATAGATTCAGATTACATAATAAAATGATTATATATTCAATTCAAGGCAATAACAGATGGAGACTAGTGACTTACAATCATCTTACTTATAAAACCAACAATAATATAAAACCTTGACATCTCTTACAATGGTGTACCTAATTATATCCTACTTTTATCAGTAAAGTCTGTAACTCACCAGTGTGTGGCACTGTCCACTATACAGCTTCTCAACAAATGTAACACAACTTCACACACATCACTTCCACTCTGTGACTGGTCAGTAAACTGTAATTTTAGAGGTTATATAAAGAACAAGTGACGAGATATTGGAAAGATAGCGTGATTCTTTAGTTATTGTAAAAAAAAAGTAGTCCGTTACCGCCATTTAGATATATACATGTATGCAAATTCTGCATAGCTATAAATTACCGAAAATAGCCTACAAATATTAAAAATGAAAGCTGTACACTCTTTACCAAGATGAATGCAATCACAATGCAACTAGTACATACCTAAACAAACTATTCCCTCCACTTGAAACAACTACAACGAAGAAGACGCTTAGCGTCTTACCTCAACAACGACTACCTATGTTCTGCGCAAATTGTGCATTGACCAACAAACAAAACGATGCCTAAACCAATCAAATTACAGGTGATTGAAACTCACTACAGGAAAAATATCAAAACGAGGTTAAAAGAAATACAGAACAATTATAACACAAAGGTACCAGGGAAATCTCGTCCTGTTACATACTCCCCACTTCGTAAAATGACGTCTCGTCATTTGTTATGTCAACAGGTCAGTCAAAAAATTTAAAAAAATCAGTACTCTATGTTTCTACAACACTTCTATCTTTGCATTTTCTACTGTATATTATACAAAAGTACTCTTACTCTATCAGTACAGCTATTTTGTTAAACAACTACCGATCTTACTAAATAACTATACTTAGCTTGCTATTTACTATTGCTGCACTAACCAGCACTCTACTGCAATAGACACATACTGCCTATCCATAACATGACTATCAATTTCTCCCCCAGCACGAAATCTGTGACTCACAGATTCACAAAAAAATAGAGGAATAAAAGAAAACTATACACAGAATCTGTCATTTAAAGTTACATAACTTTATTAATAACATTTGTTTTAAAAATAAAAATACTGACAAAAAATTAAACATTTTATTTAGAATAAGAATCCATAATTGCTCCAATTACACGATGTGCTGTCTCACTGTCCATGTCATTTAATACACCTGAACGCATGAGAACATCCAAAGACTGTATCCTGTTGTCTATGGGTCTTGTGACCATCTGTGTCATGGAATACACATAATCCCCGTAACGATCTGGTGCTTTCCTGTGTCTTCCAGTTCGTCTTGGTTGTGGTACTGGAGGTTTTTATCATCTGTTTGATGTACTATAACATCTTTTTCATGATCTGTTCCAGGAACTTGTTCATCTGTGTTAGTCGTACCTTCAGCACTTTGATTAGTGTTATCATGAGTTGGAGCATCAATATTCATCATTGGTTCATCTGACCATACATCTATGTCTTCTAAAATCAGTGATTGTAATACTTCCTTTTCAACCTGACTTTCCGAACCTGCAACATAAAAATCAGTTTCATTCATACCATTTATATCAGTAACTGTAATGTCATCATGAATACTTACTGTATCTAACTTTGATGATCCTGTCTTGCTTCTGACCTCTAACAGCTCAGAATTTGTATTTTGTTGTTGTCCCTCATGATCTACATGTTCAGTTTCTTCTTCATAACTGTCACCATTTCCTACCGCACTCTCAATTGAATCAGGTGCATGGGCGTCCCCATGTGAGTACATAGTGTCTATATATTCTAATCCATCATCACTTTCTGAGTCGGTTTCATCCTTTGTGACGTCACTTTGTACTTTAATCTTCCCTTTGGATGCATCCTTATTTATGTCTCTACTTTCATCTTCTGTTCTCTGTTCCTGAATTTCAGCATCTTTCTGATAATCTATCAGAAGTAAATGATTCCTATGTATTGTTTTTTCTCTATCTGATGTCTCTGGTCGAATTTTAAAAACAGGTATGTCAGGTCTAGACTGTTCAATTATTCTGAATACTTCTTCTTCAAACTTGTCTTGTATTTTATGTTTCCCTTCAAAGGCTAACTTCTTTACCAGGACTCTGTCTCCAACTGATAATTTCACAGCTTTTGCTCTCCTATCATAATATTCCTTTTGTTTATTCTTAGCATTTTCAGTATGCTTTTGTACCAACTCTTGAGTTTTTTAATTCTGTCTTTTAAATCTTGCAAGTATTCCTGATTATTTTTATTTGAGGTCTCTAGTTCTTTAGCCTTTTCAAAGGTAAGATCAATGGGTAATTTAGGTTTTCTGCCAAACATTAATTCATAAGGTGATACTTTGGTGGATTCATGCGGAATGCTATTATATGCATAAACCAGAGAGTTCACATATTTTTTCCAGTCCTTTTTTGATCATTTTCCAGTGTTCCTAGCATGTCAAGTAATGTTCTGTTAAACCTTTCAGGTCCAGAATTGCCTTGTGGATGATATGGTGTAGTATGGCTTTTTTTAATGTTCATGAGATTACAAAGTTCTTTTATTATCTCACTCTCAAAATTGGCGCCTTGATCTGAATGCAGTCTTGTTGGGATTCCATAGTGAACAATAAAATTGTTGTAGAAGGCTTCTGCAGTTGTTCTTGCTGTCTGATTTTTAGTAGGTATTGCCAAAGCATATTTTGTGTAATGATCAGTTATGACTAGGATATTTCCAATGTTACCTTTTGATGGCTCTAATGTAAGGTAGTCAAAACACACAAGTTCTAAAGGGTAGGTTGTGTTGATATTGACCAAGGGGGCTCTCTGATTTGTTGACGCCTTTCTATGGAGACAACGATCACATCTGCTCACCCATTGATCTACCTCTGCTGACATTCCAGGCCAATAATATCTTTCTCTCATAAGTCTTAGTGTTCTCTCTTTACCTGGGTGTCCAAAATCATTGTGGAGACCTTTAAGTACTTCTTGTCTATAACAGTCTGGTAAAACAAGTTGTTCTATGACTCTGTCCTCGTCTTGTACTACTCTAAAAAGTATACCTCTTTTCATCTTTAGATATCTGAATTGCCTTTTCATTGTCAGATCTTCTCTCGTGAAACAGTTACGTGGTATTGACTTATCTATTACTGAAATTCTCCATTTTTCTATCAAAGGGTCCATTCTCTGTGCTCTTCGAATTTCTCTTAATTCTTTTTGTGCTAGTGCTTGACCTTTGTCTTCAATGGCATCTACTATATTAATGCTTGACACTGGTAAAGTTTCTATGTATGATGGTGTGGAGTTGGAACATATTGCCTTTATCGTATTGTTATCTAGCCTATGCTTTTCCTGTTCCATTTCCATTAGCTTTTCATGTGGATATCTACTCATTCCATCTGCATCGGCATTCTTTAATCCTGCTCTGTAAGTAATGTCAAAGGAAAATTCCCCAAGTGCTGAAGCCCAACGTTGTCCTGTAGCATCCAATTTGGCACTGGTAAGTATGTAAGTCAGAGGATTATTGTCTGTCAAAACAGAGAAATGATTCATGGTTAGATAATCTGCAAACTTTTCTGTAACTGCCCATTTTAAAGCTAAGAACTCAAGCTTGAATGCACTATAATTTTGTTCAGACTTTGTCACTGCTCTGCTGGCATATGCGATAACTCTTTTAAAACCATTCTGCTTCTGGTAAAGTACAGCACCAAGTCCTTTTGTACTCGCATCAGTATGCAATTCGAAAGGGATAGAAAAATCGGGATATGCCAATATAGGTGGACTAGATAGTATTTCTTTCAGCTGATCAAAAACTTGCTGTTCATGTTCTGTCCATTTCCACTCAGCTTTTGGTTTCGCTTGACCTTTCTTTCTTGATGTTGGTGGTAGGAGTTGAGATAAAGGTCTTGTCAACGTACTAAAAACAAAAATAATATCAAACAGGGAATGCCACGTACCAAAAAACGCAGCCTCCCAAAACGAACCCCACAGCACCCAGAAGCGCACACCACCAACACACACACCCACGCACACACACACGACACACAACCACGCACACACACACACATACACCACCAACACACACTAGCACACAAAGCAAACACACGAGGACAAAACGAACAATTAAAGGAACACAGTGGGGCACCGCCTTGGAACGGTCAGTGGCAAAAACACCACTGGGGAGCTTAAACCGGTTTATGGTGCGCACCCAACCTCACTCTTACCCCCACCATGTTCCAAAGTCACAGGACAGTGTAAATAAAAGTAATCCCTGCTAGGTGAATCTCTAACACACGCAATGGAAACAAAAGGCATGGTATGTAAAACACAAAAATGCTCGTGTATAAATATATAAAAAGCAAACCTTGAGAACCAAAAAACGTATGTACTCAATGCCTTTGCAGAAGGCAGAGCACCAAGAGAAACACCCTTAAGGGCCCGACGAAACAGGCCAGAGGACAGAAATCAAAACAGTTTCGTCCCAGTGGGATTTAAAAACTGCCCATCACAGAGTCCTCCCCCTCTTCCGTCAGACACAATCAAAGGGAAGCGTAGCGTCCAACTGTAAACGGGTTGAACACCAAACATGCGGTGTGTCTCAAAACAGTTGGGTCGTAACCTCTTTTAACAAAACGTTTTATAATTTTAGCAAATACAGTTGGAAAAATTGCCATGACCCAAAATCTTACGAAGTTTGTAAACCACATCCCCATAAAAATCGGGTTTTGAAATACCTTCTCGCAGAAGAGACTTTAGATTACTATTGAATTTCAAAACCAAATCAGAATTACGATAGTAAAATTTAGCAAAATATTTACGCAATTTAAATAAAGTCTTTTACAAATCTCCTGTAGTAACCAGCAAAAGCTAAAAAGGATCTCAGCTCATCTGCATTAGAAGGTGTTGGCCATTTCTGTATTTTTTCAATCTTTGTAGGATCTGTTTGTATCCCTTCACCACTGACTACATGTCCTAGAAAAGCAACTTCCGTTTTTAACAAAGTGACATTTTTCAGGTGCGAGCTTAAGATTTGCAGCTTTAAGTTTTTTAGTACAATATCTAACCTTTCAAGGTGTTGTTCAAAAGTTTCGCTAAATATAATTACATCATCCAGATATATGAGGCAGATTTTCATGTTCAAGTCTCCTAAGATTTCTTCCATTAAGCGTTGATAGGTGGCAGGCGAGTTGGTAAGCCCAAATGGCATTTTATTAAATTCATAAAATCCGATTGATCCAACAGTAAACGCAGTCCTTTCTTTGTGTATTTCCTCCACTTCTACCTGATGATATCCTGATTTCATGTCAATAGTTGAAAAGTACTTGGCTCCATGTAAGCAATCAAATATTTCCTCCATTCTGGGTAAGGCATAAGAGTCCTTCACTGTTCTTTCATTTAGCTGTCTGTAATCCACACAAAGTCTAAGTTTTCCATTTTTCTTTCTTACAAGTACAACATTTGATGTGAATGGTGATTTAGATGGCCTTATTATTCCTGTAGACAAAAGCTGTTCAATATGCTGTCTAACTTCATCAATCATTGACGGTGGAATGCGGCGATGTCTTTGTTTAAAAGGTGTACTGTCTAAAAGGTCAATCCGGTGCTTAATGTTGTTACAAATTCCTATATCTGAATCATTTACAGAAAAGATGTCCTTATAACTTTGAAGTAAATCTTGTATTTGCTTTATCTGGTTTGCATCAAGTATGTTATCCTCATCTACATGTAATTCCTCTATTATTTTTTCTTTTTGTTGATCTTCCATTTTTTAAATACTTCTTCAGCTACAGTAACTGGTTGTAATTCACATATAACTGACCTAGGTGGAATGCTGACTGTAGTAGTTGTTAGATTGGACAATTGTATTTTTACTTCTGAGTTTTTTTCCATAAGTATAATGGACGACACCAGGTGCAATATCTATAAATGAAGGAATTGTACTGTCTTCTGTTTCCTGTATGATGGCCGCAGTAGCTGGATAATTTAATTCTTTATCTGTATAACAGCTAAGTTCTATAGATTCATTTGGCCGTAATATCACTTTATCAGTTGAAGCACTTTTAATGATCGCAAGTCGATTCTTCTGCCTTTTTAATTCTCTTTCTCTAACTATGATGGTCCTGAAGCTAAGAAACCAACCTGTGTGTAAACTGGCTTTTTGCAGAAATTGTTCTCCAAAATTCTCTTTACATTCCTGAAGTAGTACTTGCAATATGTTTGTCCCTAGTATTACTGGTGTTCTTTCTGAATACTTAGTGTCTGGTGTGACCAGCAAGAGGCACTGCTGTGGTTTATTCTTTGGAAGTCCAGTTGTAACTGCCATTTCCACTTCAATGTAACCTATATAGGGGAGTTTCTGTCCATCAGCACACTCAATGTTTAAAAATATCACCAATAGGTTTAATGTCTATGTTGGAAAGATGTTCCTTATAAAAAGATTCAGAGACTAAACTTACACAACTACCGGTGTCCAAAAGAGATGTTGTGTGGATATTGTTCAACAAAATATTTACTTCATTTGTGTCACCAACCAATTTAGGATCTATATTGTTATCGGTGCCCAAGTTTGATCCTGTAACAGGAGCACTTATACTTTTGGGCAGTTGTTTTGTCTATGACCTTTCTCTTTACATTTCTGACAGGTCAACTGACTTAATATCAATGGACAATATCTTTGAATATGACCTTTTTCATTACAAGTGTAACAAATTTTTTGATTCTGTATCAATGGACAGTTCCTCTGTATATGCCCCTTTTCATTACAAATGTAGCAAGTTGGCTGGAAAGTTGTACCAGATGTGGGCCTCTGTAGCCTGAAGTCACCTCGGCCTCTACCCCTGCCAAAGTTTTCGGTGTGCCTCTACCTCGACTGAAGCCACGTCCTCTAAAGCCATATCTAGGAGCCGGGATCTCATATCTTGGTTGTGTCTTTTCTTTTTCTAAACTATCTATCCTATCATTAAGTTTCTGCAATAACTGTTTCCACTTCACCAAGTTCATTTTTCTCTGGCTTTTCAACATTTACTGTTGCTTTACAAGTCTTTCTTACTGGACTATCCCCATCCTTCATTTCCGATTCTATCTTTCGCAATTCCCTTTTGAAAGCATCATATTCTACTATTTTATCATTCTGATAAGTACTCATCTGCTTCAGTTCTCTATTAAGTCCTGCATGCAATACCTCTTTAAGTAAGCGGGTATCTGTTTTCTTAAGTGCTTTCAGCCTAACAGCCTGATCAAATAATTCCTCTAACCTTGATGCATACTGTTCCACTTTCTCATTTGATCTTTGTTGACTAGAGTAGAATTTCCTCATTATACTCTCTCTAGATTCAACAGTTCCATAGTCGCTATCCAATTTTCCAATCACTTCCTCCACTGTTATACCAGGTCCTAATCTCCTTATCTTGTCACTAGCATTGCCCTTTAATGCTCTTCGTATTCCTTGCATTATTTGCTCATTAGTAAAAACTTTGTCTGTCAACAGTGACTCAACTTCATACTTGAATGTGATCCATGTCACCTCTCCCTTGCCGTCTTCACCATAAAATGTTGACAATTTTGGGAAGTGATATGTGCCTGTCTTAGGTATAGATGCCGGTGCTGCGACTGGCGCATGGCTAGGATCAGGTTCATCTTTTACCTTCCCAAATACTTTGAGCA
Source organism: Saxidomus purpurata (assembly GCA_022818135.1). NCBI lineage: Eukaryota > Metazoa > Mollusca > Bivalvia > Venerida > Veneridae > Saxidomus > Saxidomus purpurata. The sequence continues at coordinate 9,548 of JAFMSR010001556.1, forward strand.
ATTTCATTACATCCTCATGTGAGGCAAGTGTAGGTTTAATGCCTAATAAGTGCAAGGCTTCCAACAGTTTCTCTTCCTCTGCTGAAATACCACCAGTAGCTCCTACCTCGGGAGTACTTTTCGACGTCATTTCAAACTTCTGAACGATATGGAAGTAAATATCAAATGCAAACAGTTCAAAATGTTCAAAATAATGAACTGATTATCAAAGTGTTTCGAAGAAACACTCCAATAATAAACAACAATATGGACTATATATATAAATAAAAAAAAATACAGCACTTCAGTATATCAGTGTTTAAATCAAACACTAATATAATATATACACTTCAAAATACACACTATAAAATTCACTAAGTATTAAATAACTACAATTTCTATCAAATTGCAGTTATACACACCTTAACGGTCACGTTATAACTGAATCTGGCTGAACCTTGGTTACAGGCAGTTAAATAGTCACTATCACACACAAGGATACTGTTATGTCACACACAAAGCCACTATCATAAATCGACTCTGTACAACACATTCACTAAGTCACTTCAAACTCACTATGGCCAGTAATTCACTAACACCTGTGACAACTTTTAGCCTTTGCCACAGATTAAATTAAATTGATATCAGGTGTCACATATACTTTCAAAGTCTTAGACCATATATCAATTTCACAGCAATGATATAAACTAGTTTGTTTATAAGAACAGAAACTATAAGTCAGTTAGACTAAGTTCTTGAATTAATCTACATCCAAAGTCAATTCAAAGATGTATCAGACATGTACATAAACAAATGTACAGCTTAAAGCTAAGCAATAACTGTACTTGCTATTCAATAGCTAAGTTAAGGCAATTTGGCGCAAAGTTGTCACTATTAGCTATGACCAACTTTAATACTGAAAAGTCAAGTATTAAATCAACCTAAAGTACTTTCGTACAAAGCCGCAACTCTCAAACTTCTTTCAAACAGTCCACTCAGTACCAAGCTATCTCGTATTCACAAAGTGAAAACTTCACTACTTTCTTTCCGCAAGTTCAGAACAAGCTATGTATCTATGCAAGAATCCTTTAATTCTCAATTCTATCTCACTATGCCTCTATTGTAGAAATTTTTTTTTAAGTAAATAAATATTATTTGGTAAAATGCCTTAGAGATTAATGCTAGCTAACAAAATTCCTAGGCAGAACCAAATTATATTTAGAAATTAAATTTAGAATTTAAATTCCAAATATATTATTTACAAGTATTGTTATATCAAATAAACACTGGTATTTCCAACTAGTGTTCATTCATTTGCGCTGTGCGGGAGCACAGCGCAAGTATTGAATAGGTTTTAATTTTGTACCATGGGGTTGCATAATCGAATAGGGAGCAGCCAACATTATTATTGAAATTAAAAACTATGTACTATGTTTGAACAAACTCCCTATAATGAATAAATAAATAGTATTAACTGATTACAAACAATACTATACCAGATGCATACGTCTTCGACCGTTAATTCAAAACTTTTGGCATATTCATAGGATATTTAATAACTTTTCCACAAACTTGAAGGTTACGGTTTTTTTATTGCTTTGTTTACTGACCCTACGGCCAGATTCATCAAAGTTCAGAAAAAACGTCTCGATAGTTGTTTTGCTATCTCTACACATTTTGAAGTTTAAATACATATGTTGTCAACTTGAATAATTAATGAAAACCCATTTTAATTACTACATACTAAAAGTAAAATGTAGGCGTTATAAATAAGACCGTTCACCTAACTATGCGATACATGGGGTCTCAATGAAAGTTATGTAAAGCATCGCTAACAACTGACCAATAATAAAGACAAAATTAATCACGTGGGTTTCGTCTGCGTCGAAAAGCGTCTACTGACCACGAGCTGTAGCCCCTCGTTTAATGGGCGTCATCGTACCATTATACGGAAGGTTGTTTTATGATTCGTTTTTTTTTGGTTAAACTGTAGTAAATGTGTTTTTTACTTATTATGATAACAGTTACATATAACATAATGTATTTGGTTTTTCCCGTTGATAGGTTGTTTACTGATATTCTAAAATGACTCTGATTCCTTTAAATTATGTTTCAAAAACATGCACAGCGCCTTTCCCAGATAGCAATCTATATGGGACCCATATGGGTCCCTTATGGGCACCTATATGGGTCCCATATGGGCTGCCTATATGGGACCCATATGGGATGTGGCAACCAGGTTCCACATGGGTCCCATATGGGCTGCCCCATAAACAACCAATATGGGACCCACATGGGTCCCACATGGGCAGCCCAAATACTTCCATTTTGGACAAATCTTGCATTTCTTGGCTAGAACCATTTGCATTTACTTCCATTTTAAGTTTGCTGAACTTTCAATAAACAACAATTTGTCAGAAACATTGGACACACACATGCGAAATTCTTTAAGCTGGATTGTAACATCAGGTGCATGATTCTTGTACTTCCATTTTTATTTTTTATGCTTTAACTCTTTCTTTTTCCTGGAACAGAGACATATCGGGCAAAGGACTATATTATGATATCATCCTGCAAGAAAAACAAAACACTATATCCTTTAACACTAAAACTTTATTAACTAATCTCATGCATGGTTCATATACAGGCATGCATATAATCAGAATAAGAAATAAGTCAAAAATTCAACCTTTAAAACAACATATTTGAAGAGAAAAGTCTATGTTAACTACATGTCATGTATTTATAATAGTGTATCATAATACAAATCTTAATTTCTAAAATCAAGAGACATAACTGCAATAACCAATATTACCCACTACTGTAGCTTACATTCTGTGGACGTCTTGTACGTGAATCAACAAAGAAACATTTGACAATGTTTTAATACTTACGTATATAAACTTAGAAGTACACCAAATAAACATCCCAGGAAACTGTGTTTTTGTAAATCCACGGAATTTCATTTTGGCATACACAATTTTAAAGTTTTAAAATACTGAAGTTTTTTTTACATCAAGTATTACTTTGGTACACTAAAGTAGCAACATTGAATGTAATACTGTTTATACTATGTAAATTTCTTCTTTCTCTTAAGCCCCTTCATATTGTATTCCCTGGCAAGCTGGTTTGGCACGGCCTCCTTCATCAAGCAGTCAATCGTTTCACGCACGTCCGCCCCACCAAACATGGAAAGATACCTCACCTTAAATGAATGCATAAACTTTTTAAATAGAGATGTTAACACTATGAATTTTCAAAATTATGTTGTGCACATGGCTTTTATGGCATATTTAAAAGAAAGGACTGGGGAAACTGAATGAACCAATTAATTAAAACATGACATTTTTCAGTTTCGCAATTAATGCAGCGAAGTTTTTTTTCACCGTGCAATATTTACCATAAATTTATTATAGCAGAATGATAAAGGAAAAGATGCATGTGCTCACAACAGACCATTATGTTTCTGCGCGTTTGGGTTAGTGGATATGAGGTCAGCATTGTAGTTTGTTCAGTTACGGTACTGATTAAATAACTTTAAAAGATTCATATACATGGCTAACACTTTGCTTACCTCAGATTACAGCTTTGTTTGATCTCCTAGAAGTTCGTCAAATGCTTCCATCTCGGAAAAATGAGGTCCTCACTCAGGGAACTGCAGTGGCTGGTCATCTGTTGCTGACCTGGCCAACAACCGCTGCAGCATTCTCTTCATCTTTTAATTCTCATCGTCTCCAAGACCACGAGAATCTGTGTTACGACAGCTGAAAAACGATGTCAAAAATGTGTTTAATAGGAACTATCACTACAATAGTGATGGATTCATAAATTCCTGTAAATGTCATATTTTTTGGACTCGGGAAGCTTACTTTGTTTTATTAAGATGTAATAGGCATTTTAATAAGTATTGTAGTCATTACAGTACTTCAAGTATTTTAAAATAATGTACAGTACACGCAAAATGTATTCTCGGTTACCAGACACGGTAACGTGGTCATTCTAAAAGGTTTTGGTCACCTAAATAGCCACCGTGAACTTACGATGTGCTGAAATATGTGGTTGCGGTGATTCACAGTGGCCTGTTACGGTGAATCATGGTGACCCAACTCGACTAAAATAAAGAATTTGACAACTATTTTATTATATTTATTGAAGTACAAAATGTAGAATACATAAGTTTCTGTAAATACTATGCTTATGTAGATTTAAAGTAATTATTTACGTAAACAATGTGCCGTAAAAATCAAAAGTTGCGACCCGAATGTGGACACCACGAAACACCGGCGCCCAGTTACTGCGATTCGCAGTGACAAATGGTCACCGCGAACTGACACTCGAATTGGGCTGACTCTGGGGGGCATTTGGGTAACCAAATTGGCGTGGACACGATGGCTGGACATCGCGGTGATAGGTGAAAATTGGAAAATACTTTGCGTGTACTGTATACCTTTTATCATTATGAAAAGAATACACATTTTCAACCATAATACAGTTGTGGTTGGCTTGTATTGTAGACAGAACAATTATAGGTATAAAACATAAATAATCACAGCACTAAAATTACTTACTAAGCCAAATATTCTGCCCACGGGACGGCGCTTCGGATCCTCGTAGTGGAGTAATCGCCAAACCAGCCTCCCCACTTCATTGCTGGACTCTCACAGTGCCCGTGACATTAAAAGAGGCAAAGGTGAAAATTCACCTCCAGCAGGTGTCTGTTTCAGTGTTGTGACTGGGGCAGGCATTTCAGATTATGGTGGCCTGCTCACAGTGTCCCCTCATTCTCATCATCCACGTCACCGTCTGTTCCATCATCCTCAAACGAATCATATAGCCCTTTTGCTGGCCTATTTACAATAATAAGAAAATAAATTGGTTGGTGCTTGAATGTAAGCAGCATTTACCACACAATTAAGTAATTATGACCTCTGACAAATATACCAATGCACTTGAAACAGGCAAAAATACCCCTTGACTTGGACAGTTTATATAGATAATGTCACCAACATGAATATTGACCACTGACTTTCGCGAAAATACATTGCAAAGGCAAAACAAAAACTTAAAATGCGTTTACAACTTTCATATACACACAGTATGTGCATGAATTTAAAGTGACAGGTCGATAATGTGAGATCGTAGTTCTGAATTCAAAAGAAATATTATCTATATGTACAAATTTACAATATTTACCTTTTCAAATGCCCTTGTTTCAAGTCTGCGGTTAAATATTTGGGGAAGCGGAAGTCGCGTCTGCGCATGCTCGAAATTTATTTATTCATATAAATTATATTATCATGCGATACATCCTTGAAAATAAGTTTAATAATTATTTCCTAAATAATATACTATATTTTATGTATAAAAATTAAAACTTATAATTATATTAATTTCGCGCACCTAACCAGGGGTTTTGACGTTATCGGGAGGCCCAAATGGGACCCATATGGGTCCCACATGGGATGTAAAATATACACGTATGTGTTGAATTACTAATTTTAGATTAAATGATAGAAGTTTAGATCAAGGTAGTCACATAAAAGTTCAAAGTAAATGAGTTTGAAATACATTAATAAATGAATTTTCGTTTTTTCTAAAAGTGGTGTAATATGGGACCCATCTGGGACTTTATGTAAACACACATGGGCTTGCCCACTATGGTCCCATATGGGTCCAATATGGCATACCCATATGGGCTTGCCCAGAAGTAGCCCATATGGGACCCATATGCATGTTTGCTGGGTTGATGCTTTGCATCAAAATTTATCTGTTCACACTTAGTCCAGTAGTTCAACAAAGAATAGGCCAAGGGAAACAACTGTAATATGATTTCTTCAATGTAAACAAAACTTTCAGGTCACATGTACTTAAACTACTCTACATGTATAAGAAAGACCATGTGTCTACTGCAGCAGTAGTACTGATTATTGTATTCAGCTTTTACTGTAACTCAACAAGCTGTGATGCAAAAAACTTACACAATAAATAAAGTTAAACTACTTTGCTTTAGCCCAGGAGTGGTTGTTTTGTAAACACGGACAAGAAATTCCCGGTGTTTTCCTATTAATAGATACTAACATATAGAATACTATTTTTTAAATTTTAGCAAGGAAATTTCCGGTCTGTCAAGGTCGTGAATATCGGTCAGCCAATCAGAGCCAAAAAATCAGCGGGAAAATTGATTACGCACACAAGGGGAATGCTTTACTTAGGGAAGTACCTAGTCAGAAAATAATACCTGATGTAAAAAAGGAATCGATTCTCCCAACAACTGAAAAGAAGCGACAAAAACTGACCAGAAACATGCAAAATGCTTCTGAATAACACCGAAACACTTTTTCTGCTTAAATCAATGATCCTTTATGCAAAAAGATATCACTTTAAAACAGTACTGCTCGTCGTTTACACAATCGGAACAACACCATGTGTAAGTACCAGTTGACCAATTTCCGAAGAGTGTACAGTACATGTAGACTTCACGTGTATTTTTTTTTAAATATTACTGTAAACTATGACTTTGGCTATCTAAATGGCAGTTTACTCACCAAATTAAAATATTAACTTAGCCCATTACCAAAGTAGAAATAGTCAAACAGAAATAAGACTTTAAAGATATTAAATAGATACCTTCACCAAAGGAATAATTAATTCATGCAAGTGAAATCACTCTCTTATTACAATAATCACTCTTATACACAACTGCAGTTAAAGATTCAAATTCACCTGTACTGTTTATATTGCTTGTAGTGAAACAGACTGAATTTGATCAATGACTGCAATTAATGTATATAAATAGTAATCGTACTCACTGACTGTTTAACAACCACAATGACTTAACCCTCGACTAAATTAACGTAACCAGTTTGATTCTGCCACTAGCTCCAAGCTTCTGTTACCATCTCAGTGAAAGTTCCATTTATTTCATTTGAACACTGTCATTTTATCCCCACATCACTGTGTAAAGTATGTATGAACTTAAACTCTGTCTGTAGTTGCCGCTATATATTTGGATCCTCAAAGAAAGTTATAAAAAGCGACAAAAGCAATTAAAATTGACATCCTAATCACTGTTTTTACTTCATTTATAAAACAAGGTAATAGTTAAAATATTCCAAATTTCCTAGTTTTTTTCTTCTCATCGATGATAAAGTATCGAATTTCTTAATGTTCCAATGTGGTCCACAAATCGAAAATCCTTCTGTACTCGTTCCTCTGGTGTAACCATCAAGTATGTCACGTTACTCTGTAACTGTAGACGTCGGCTATGTTTACTTATGTAATCAGCAAAAAAAGTATCTCCACTGCATTTGAATTTCCAAAGGTATTTCTCAAACAAGCAATTTACGTAAAAATGTCTTGCATTTAACCCCAAGTTACAATTTACTGAAAAGATACAGAGTATCCTTTTCCATATATGTTAACGTTCCAGGAAAAAATGTAAACGTTCCAGGAAAAATGTAAAGCATTCCAGGAAAAAAAAAATGCACTGCTACAGTTTAATTATAAACCGAAAAACTGAAAACTTAATTTTGTACAAACTGTAAAGTCCCATATGTACAAAATATTCCAACTAATGTACTATAAATTGTTCATTTTTTGACCAAAACATTTCACTCTGATGTTGAACGTGTGTCCCACGGTGAAAACGTGTACTGCTAAAATCCATGTTAATTAATTTGACACTAGAAGTGGAAGTCGTGTCCCATGTTGGTCATTTGTTGAGAAGCTGTATAGTGGACAGTGCCACACACTGGTCAAAATGATGTATGGTGTTCGTCAGCAATACACACAAGATGTATTACCATTCACTTTCATTGGAATAGACTATCTTAACTATTTAATTAAAGAGATCTACTGCTAATCTGATGTTGCTGTTATATTTTGGTCTAAAGCAAAACTTTAACCTTATGCCAAAGGTAGCATGCCAACAATGGTGTACCTAATTATATCCTACTTTAATACAGTAAAGTCTGTAACTCACTAGTGTGTGGCACTGTCCACTATACAGCTTCTCAACAAATGACCACAACTTCACACACATCACTTCCACTCTGTGACTGGTCAGTAAACTGTAATTTTAGAGGTTATATAAAGAACATGTGACGAGATATTGAAAGATAGTGATTCTTTAGTTATTGTAAAAAAAGTAATCCGTTACCGTTATAAATTAGATATATACATGTATGCAAATTCTGCATAGCTATAAATTACCGAAAATAGCCTACAAATATTAAAAATGAAAGTACCAAGATGAATGCAATCACAATGCAACTAGTACATACCTAAATAACTATTCCCTCCACTTGAAACAACTACAACGAAGAAGACGCTTAGCGTCTTACCTCAACGGCGACCACCTATGTTCGGCGCAAATTGTGCATTGACCAACAAACAAAAACGATGCCTAAACCAATCAAATTACAGGTGATTAAGAAACCTCACTACAAGGAAAATATCAAAACGAGGTTAAAAGAAATACAGATACACCAAACAATTATTACTACAAAGGTACCAGGGAAATCTCGTCCTGTTACATATGTAAAATATATACACAGTCTGAAGTACAAAATTGAATACTTTTGTAGCATGTAATGTTTATGTCGGTAAATCATTGCATTTCTGCGAAATTGCGATTTATACTGTAGATATTACTCCGCTTCGAACTATTTTTATTTACGGATTTGCCCGTGGTTTTGGAATGAAATTGTCCATATATCCAGCTCGGGTGTTAAGCATTTTATAAACCCCAATATTTAGGGCTATCGTGTATGTTCAATCCACAGTTTATTTGTTCCCGTTAGTAATCCCTGTCTCATCGATCGTTCTTTTATTCTGATTATTGCGACAAATGAAACGGGGATTAATTGCCGCAATTCCTAATGTGGTTTGGCTAAACCGGATGCATGTCCATCTTACCAATCAATTATAATATTCGACATATCCTGGAACGACACATGAATTATGTGCATTAATCGTTTGTCTTTGACATTTCAAAGTTCAAGCAGCGCAAGATTAGCTGAAATTTCATTTGACTTAAGTCTTCAGATATTTGTATCTTACATGATTGGATATTTTTCCAGTGAAATTTGAGCATAAAGTAGGAGCTACCCCAATGTGCTTTATTTTAGTTGAGCTATCAAGACATAGAAATATTCATGGTGAAACAGTGTCGGTGGCGTTTGTTTTAATGCGAACCTTCGGACAGGTACTTACATTGTTAAAATAAATCGGGCTTATAGATGTTTTATTTGTTTTTGAATAAGAAATACTGAAATAAGTTGAAGTCAGATACTTTGTTCATATACTAAAATTAATTTGGTTTTGAAAATGGCTCAAAGTTTCAGCCCATTTTTGCTAGACTAGTTAGTCGACATAACTTCCCGGCATTAGGTATATTTCAAATGAAAAATATAGCCATATATTGATTATTGTTTCTTTGGTATAGGTGTTTAGCGATTCAAAACACATGATAAAATGGGATTTTCCTGTTTACTATTGCATAAAACAATTTAATATTTGGCATGCATGCTTAAAATGTGTATACCAACTCTACACATTTTCCATCTCCAAAAGAAAAGTAATTTTATTCTTTTTATTCATTGTTTCGTGTAAAATATTGACATTGTATGAACAAGAATTACGTTGGTTTCCATCAAAAAATCAAACAGCCAGTTTTGGAGTGCATGACAAGTAATTTTGTCACTCAGTTACTAAAAAATACTAGTCAATATGTAACAGATATAACCCTCTTTTATCTACAAAAAAAGGCCTCTAATTTATCACCATTATATGATTTATCCTCAATTATAGCTGTTTTTATGCTTGCAATTCCTCATTACATGAAACTAAATTCCCTATAATATTACAATAGTAAACAAAAGAATACCATTATGTAAAGCAACAAAGGGCGCCGAAAATAGTTTATTAATTAACGAATTAATGCTTCTCGGTTTTTATACGTTCTCAAATGTACATGTGTAGCGTTAAACAGCTAAAATTAGCTTTTTGATAAAGCATATCATTATGGGCGACTTTACAGTTTCGAGACCCACCAGCATGGATATCCGAAGCGTATCAAGGTGAAGTTAAGGTTATCTCCCATGAACTTCCGGGCCGATCTGGATATGTCAACGCTTATAATCAATGAAAATAAGCTATTTGTAAATTGTCAAATCTAGCATGGTTGCTCGTGATATTGTCACTGTACCCATCATTGGAAAGCTTACGATCTTAGCTTTCTAAATATATACAATTGATACATTTATTTAACCACAACCATTAAATCAGTTGTTAAAGCCCTGATCCCATATATATCCTTTGGACACCGGCATTTTTGTTACCACTCGACAGACATGCGGTTTTATAAACATTATTTATCACGTTTTGCTACTTTCGGTTTACTCGCGTATTGTATGCGTCAGCAAATAGATTAAGCTGTAACATGAAGCAAAATTTCCATTGGCCCCCTCTGGGGTCACGCCCAAGGTCACCCTGCCTGCTAACCTACTCATGGACTTTTTTTTTTTATTTTTTTTTTTGCTACGGGAGGTCAATTTCAAGCGTTCTCATAAGATGTCTATATACCTGGGTTTGAGTACGACTGTTCTCGCTTTATGTCTGTGAAAAATATTTGACGCGCTCAAAACACTATCCCACAGGGGCCTCTACGCGAACGTTGGTCAAACGAAAATTTTCAAAGCTGGTAAAATATTGTCCAAGGTCATTTTCAAGGTCGTCTAAAAGTGTCAGCATTTGCCTGGACGTCAGGTTTTGTACAATCCGGAGCTGTCGGCATCTCCTTTAAATTCATACAGACAAACGTGTTCCTACGGTCTCTGTCGCCTCTATAGAGGCCAAACCTATCTTAACGCGCGTATACGTTTTATTACGTTACAGGTATTCAAAGGATGTAAATTCCGTAAGACCCGTGTTTTCGGTTAATTTGCCCTGCATTTGCATTGAAGTGGCATGTCAGTGGTTGAAAATGGGACAAACATGAGACTTTACTGGCATGAAACAGGTTTTCTTGTATATCGGAATTTTACATGAACTCTGCATGTGAGGGATAAGTACGGTAGGTAGCATTTTACTCGATGAAAATCGGCTAAAGAAATAGACGGGGAAACAGCCGCGTTTGAAACTGTAAAGTCCGTGTATTAGTTTGGTTTGAATGAAAAATTTTATGAATATTTGTAGAGAAAACATTTAAAATCATGGTGGTTTTAAAGATGAAAAAAAGAAACGGAAGAAAGGGTATATGAAAAATTGGAGGTTTGACCAGGATTTGAACTCCTCATTGTTACAATTAGGCAGTCATCCAAGCTTACCCACTACACCACGAGACTGACTTTCCAGCACAAAGGAAGTAAAAATATTTGATATTATAAGTTTTTGCAAAGAGGATTGCCTTTACGTTTTTCAATAATTTTTTCTAAAAGATATGAAAAGGAACATTACAATTAAACAATTACACACACGTTTTAATGAAGGAAATGTGTATAATCAATCTTTTAATGTCTATTTCGTATTATTTTAGCATACAGTTAAAACCATTTTCTTCGCATTCTAATAACCGCTCCTACCATGTACTTCCGGAAAAACTATTCCATAATAGGCCTTCCGCCGTCATCGGCGGCGCCAGCCAACCTATGGAATGTTTGGTTTATCCTCGTTTTTGTGTCGCCCCTTCGGGGAAAGGCGATACATAGGGATCGCTTGTCAGTCGTCCGTCGGTCCGTCCGTCACAAAAACTTTACGTTGGCCATAACTTTTACCATTTCTTAAGATTTCTTCATCTTACTTAAAAATTGTATTGCATATTACAGGAGTCGTGATGCCTTTTTGTGTATTTGCCATTTCTTGTGACATCTTCGGGCGACTTTCGCGAGTTGCTTTCAGTTCTATCCTCGCTTTTTGTATTGCACAATGATTTGTAATTACATATGTTTTGTAAAAATTGGCAGAATAAATACGTTTAAACTAACTTCAAATTACATTGCTTATGTCAGGATGTGATACCGCCAAATTTGTACATTAAGGTCATATTGTGAGAGTTATGCCCTTTGTACTTATAGTTTTTGTCTGGAATTAAGTAGTTATTCTGACCAAAGTGTGAGAGGCAAACACAATAGTTATTCAATAGTTATTAAATAAATATTAGGTAAATCTATGGAGAACAAAGAAGGAAAAATGTCTGCATAATTGAAAAAAAAAATGAAATTAATTGTTAAAGTTGGTATGGGCTATGGTACCCCCATGAACCTGTGTCCAAATGTCATGAAAAAACAGCATTTAGTTTTTGAAGATATTTTAGATTTATTACGCTTTCTTTTAATCGCGAAACACCTATGTTGATTTTTCGTGAAAGTGGTCACACAGTGCAGAAAAGTCTTCATTTGACGTGAGACTATCGTTTTCCTGACAATCGTCATATCCCCCCGTTTTGTATATGAAATATGAATGCTTTCAAACATTTGAACAAGCTAATTAGTAGATTACAATGCCTAATTACCAAAACCATAAATAAAAGCCTAAATAATGAGTTATAAAAGTAGTCAAAAACACGCTTCCAGAAGCCGTGTGCCAATTCATAGACAAAATTCTGTCATGTTCAACTCCCGAAACACTCTTAAATGTCCAGTCTCAAATACCCCCTCCCCTCGCCCCACCAGCCACCCGTCTCGTCTGCCCCTGAACTTTTGCGTTCTCAGTTGGTATTATTGCGATTACCTGGTTCAACCGAAGCCGATGTTCATCAACTTTTGATGGAAGTTAGTAACTTTTCAATAAACAATGGAGTGAAATTTATAACATTTTTGGAAATAAAGGATGCCTTCTTCATGTAAAGGCATCTTTTAATTGGATAATACCGAATGAAGGTCAATAAAATGCTTTCTAGCGTTTTCCAATCTCTCTTAGATTGTTTTATAATTTTAATACAAAAGGGACTCTAATCACAATTGGGAAGGGAATATGTGCTTAAGTGGCCAGATCTTTCCTCATGGGAAGGAATATTGTTAAAACCTCATAATACTAAGGGCTTGGGTTCGCGTCTCTCCAGTGAGAGATACCACCACTTTTCTCTCACCCACCCAACCTTGCCTCTTTGCGCTGTCTGACTGCCCAAAAATCTAACTTAGGCGGGAATTTTTACCATAAAATCTAACTACCAATTAAATCTACTTTCTTATATCAGAGATACCCGGACTATCATTAGCCCAAAGATACATTGTAGTTCTGGTTTTTCTTATCTGTATATATTCATGCAATTTTGTCAAGTGGTGGAAAAATTATCAGTTTCTTTTATATGATTTCAGGACGAGATTATATATCACTTTTGGAGGCTTATACTTACCTGATAACTTGGTTTCATTAATTAAAACGATTTTGCTCCGGTGTTTAAATACTTAAAATGTAGTTTTGCCTAGTGAAAATAAATACAATGTATACAAAATATGCGGTAGTTTTGAGATTAATATAGATATTCAAACTAAAATCTAAATTTTCAATGGCTTATGTAGATATCGTATGAAAATGTGTACGTGGAGAACCAGCACTGTTTCTGTGTGTTTTAATTTTTATCTGTAAAGTAAATTAGAGTGAAGAAAACATGAGATGTACATTGTAATGCCTCAGTTTATTTATCAACACTAATCTAAAAAACGTGTTACATCTGATCTATATATATATTTAAAATTGCCCTTTTAAGAGAAGGGCCTTAACAATTTTTGTTCAAATGTACCAAATACGGAAGTTTTCACTGGCATCGTCACATAGCGTTTTCTAGCATTGCTCACTTCCCATTTCAGCATCTTTGATCGCGTTTCATCATTTGTCCCATCGCGTTTTCCGCATCGTTACATCACGTATCGGCATCATCACATTGCGTTTCGGTATTGTCCGCATCGCATTTCAGCATTTGTCCCATAGCCTTTCGGCATCATCACGCAAGTGTTTCACTTTGTCACATGGCGTTTTGGCATTGTCTGGCGTTTCAGCATTGTCGCATATTGCGTTTCGACAATGTCATGGCGTTTCGCTATTGTCACATCGCATTTCGGCATTATCGCATCACGTTTCTGCATCGTTACATCGCGTTTCTGGCATCGTCATATCACGTTTCGATTTGTCGCATCGCGTTTCAGCGTTGCCATGCCCCATAGCGCGGCGGCATTGCTCACACTAGCGACCGCATCAGCAGCATTGCCATGCAGGTGATTTTCTCAGCATTAGCGCGCCTCTTGTTCAATGTTGTTGCATCGCATTTCTGCATTGTCACATCGCGTTTCTGCATCATCGATCCCGTTTCCCCATCGTCACATCACGTTTCAGCATTGTTGATCGCGTTTACGCATCATCCCATCTCGTTAACGCATCGTCTCATGCAGTTCCAGCGTCGTCCGCATCGCTTTTTCCACCATCGTCACATCGCGTTTCCGCATCGTCCCATCGCGTTTCCGCATCGTCATCGCGCGTCTTAAATTGTTTTATGGTCCCAGTACGTAAAAAGTTCCATATTTTCAACATTATATGTTATTGCCGCCAAACTAATGTTAATTATAAATTATTGCATTAATTGCCCTTTCTCCGGCAAGCCAGAACATGGTTGACGAGAGAAAACACGGATTAAGTTTGTTGTTAGAGTGCACATGTAACGTGAGGACTCAATCACAACTGGGGAAAATATGTGTAATTTGCTAGTTAGCTCCGTCAGAGAGAGCGCTCACTGTATCTGAAGGGCTTGGGTTCGCGTCTCGGTCAGGGTACACGTTTTCCACCCTGTAATATCTGAACGGCGCGTAACAACTTAGTTCGACCCTAACAAATATGGCATTTACGCGTCGTCGCATCGCGTTTCGGCATTGTCCTCATCGCGTTTCGGCATTGTCACATCAATTTTCGCATCGTCACACACATGGCGTTTCGGCATTGTCACATCAGTTTTCGCATCGTCACATCGCGTTTTCGCATCGTCACATCGCGTTTCGGAGAAAGTCAAAACGTTAATTAAGTAATTATAGCTAGAAGCCAATGCAGTTTTTTGGGCCAACATTTGCTACTATAAATATGTCACTTGCAGTGCTTTTATAGGAAGAAAGTGCTAATTTCATGATATCATTCTATTTTTAACAACTTGTATTATTTTTGTTGCTTTTTTGTACTCTACATTCTCTTACGTTCCAAAGACCAGAAATACATGGTGAAAACGGGTGCCTTTTGCCTTCCAGCTAAATATAAATCCAGAAAATTGTTTTTCGACTTTATTTCAATACTCAATGTGAGGTAACCCGATATTCTGGCTCAAAGGTTAAATAAACGGCACAAAATATAGTGATTTTATTACAATTGTCTTACTTTTGGGACGGACTACGTCATTTGAATATTCATTTTAGTGTAACTGAATAAACACCGCCAAACCCAGTTCATCTAAAATACACACCGCGTGTATATGCAAATATAGATATTTAAACTACACAACCTTGGATTTTGCGTATTATTCAGTTACATTCGCGTCAGGTAAAATTTAGGCGTCTGCGTTTGAAATTAATTTGCACATCAGTGAACTGAAAGAAATGTCACATTTCGATAAACGTGGATTCAGGTATTAATCCGTCAATGCTGTTTCAAGTGACAAGATGTAAATAGGTCGTTACTTGCATGGAGGGTGTCAAACAGCATTTCTACCCGGTATCATCGGAAATGGGGAAAATACCATGTCAGCCAGACGTGAATTCTGCCGTGCCCAATTATTTGGCGTGTTTTTGTTTTGCATTGGGCTTGTAGGGGGAATCCTGATCCGGAATCTACGCATATCATGGCGGTCCAGACGCTGAAGTTAATTGCAGGTAATCTTTTTCTTTTCTAAGTTTGCTGTCTGGTATTTTATTATAGCAAAATTTGAATTTTAGAAAAAAACTCCACTGTGAAGAAATGGTATAATTTCAAATTTGTCTGAATTTTGCCACAATAGGTAAATCGAACTGTGTTTCAGTTTGGTTTGGTTATCCAGTCATATCAGTGCCCCAGCAGCAGCTGCCGTCCTGTGCAAAAATTAAATGAACTTGGTTCCACTCTATCATTATATAAGTTTGATTAATACGCCTTTAAACATCGTGTAAATGTTTGTAAGTACAGTGCTTGGACTCAGCCACGGCGTGTGATGGTGTCCAGTCATAGGGGATTTGTGAACAATATTTGATCAAATAGGCCATGTCGCTGCTTAAAATACTCACTCATCTTCATTGAAATAGGTTTGATGTTTCGTCACGTTCAGATACAAGCGGTATAGACCATGTATGGCAGAAAAGTGTATACAGCCAGGAATAATACAGCTACAAATTTACTATGGGTTTATATAGTATCGCTGTCATTAACTCGCGATAACATTTTTAACTAATAAAAATTTTTTAAAATCACAAACGGGATGATAAAATATAACATTTCCCCTTTTAATAAATATTTTTATTTTCTGAGACTTTATTTGTTTAGTCTTTTTTAACTTAAAAACTCTACCCGTCGTTTTACTATATAATGGAAGTAAAACGCCCAAAATATCACAATTTTAAGTGAAAAATTTTTGCAGCTTATCTCCAATTTGTTCAAAAACTAGAACACTTATTTTAGAATCACAAACCCAGGTTTGAAGCTAAAACAACCATTCTCCATTTAAGTGATATATTTTATATAAAAATAAATAAAAGAGAAGAGAATGGTATTTTTAAAGAGTTTTGTTTAACGGGGTATATGATTTCATTTTTACGGTCAGACCTCGGTTGCTTCCGTAATGCTGTTCCGAACACTTCCGAATGATTGATCACTTTGCTTCGCAGGCCATCGATAGTTTTATGGCCGGACATTGCATGTAACGGTTACCATGATCTCTTTAAAACGTTGCTTATATTGGGTTTTATTTACATTAAAAAAATGCAAACTGGGTTTAAGAATCTTCAGTGTTTTGTTCATAAAAAAAGGTATTTTCATTGAAACCGGATATACATGATATAAATCACTTTGCTGGCGATTTTCCAATTATAATTATCAATAATATTATTTAGCTTTTGATATTAATTTGCAACACATAAGATTCACTATGCAGGCATTTATTTCAGAAACACCTTGCACGGTACTTTATACTTTGTTTTACATTTCTCTTTGTCTCAGTGAAGGCAGATTCGGCTCCGCTGGAGGTGGTTTCTCATTTATGAAATTGTCAACATAGAGTTTCTAGTTTTCATAATACACGGTCAAAA
>JAFMSR010001557.1:0-26586 GCA_022818135.1 Saxidomus purpurata
CAAACTTGCTATAAATATATTAATCAGAAAACATATCTGTCACTGTTCACTTAAGTTGCACATTTCTGGTGTAAATTCACAGGAATGAGAAATTATCACAACCGATTAACTTATTAACGTTCGGCAAAATATTACTGTAAGAAATTTTATTAAGTATTTGGCAGTAGTGTCAAGCGAATTAGCCAATCTTAACTTTTTGGAGTTTTTAGAGGCTATTCTGTAGTGTGTTTCGTCAAAATAGTGTTTTTGCAATACTAATATTTTTTTGCTCACTTCAGCACTTTGTGCTCAAGGCGAGTGCGTGCGTCATCTTGTTAACGACATCTCCTCTGTAAGTACTTGGCCAATGCAAGGATGTCCCTTGCATGAAGCTCTCTCATAGTTATTCACATAATTTAATTCCATGCCAAAAGGAAAAACTTTAAAAATCTTCTCAAGAACAGGACTCAAGAACAGGAAGGCATTGAGCTTAGATATTTGGCATGTAGCATTGCCAAGTAGACCTCTACAAAGATTGTTCAGATTATTCCTTCGGGCAAAGATTGACCCAGCCCGGATTGGTCACTTGATTTTACAACTTTTACTTAAAAAATTCTTGTAAATTTCTAGAGGTATTGGTGTTTTGGCAGACATTAAAAGACCTCATGTTTTTCTCAGAGTAATTTTCCTCTCCATGAGTTCTGCATGGTTGAATTAACAATTTGACCAATTAAAAAAATCTCTCTTGACCTGTGGAAAATTATTTGTTCATATTGTCATTAATCTAAGTGTAATCTCTAAGAATATAAATTATATAATAATATAAAGTAAATATATAAAGTTCATGAATTTTAAGATTTTTGGAAAAGCTATTTATAGCATTATATACACATTCTGCATAGTGCCACAGCTACGGACTTGATTATGAAAAAGGTGTGAAATGTGTAGGCGGCCGGATAGGCTCAGTCCCTGTACGCGGAGGGTCCCGGGTATACTTTCTGTATACTGTAATATTTTCAGATTTTGAGTGTTGCCTTGTTAGCTCACATGGCAGTGCCAGAGTGAGCTATTGGGATCGCTTTCCGTCCGGGGTCCGTCGTATGTCGTCCGTCCACCATTTCCTTCAAACGACATCTCCACTGAAACCACTGGGCCAATGTTGATGAAACTTTGCAGGGATGTTCCTTGCATGAAGTTCTATCAAAGTTGTTCAAAGAATTCCATTCCATGCAGAACTCTGGTTGCTATGGCCACACATAAGAAAAACTTTAAAAATCTTCTTCTCTGTAACCACAAGACCTAGAGCTAAGATATTTGGCATGTAGCATTGTCTAGTAGACCTCTAACAAGATTGTTCAAATTATGACCCTGGGTCAAAATTGACCCCGTACGGGTGGTCACTTAGTTTTGCATAGGCTTATATAGAAAAAACTTTAAAAATCTTCGTCTCTGAAAACACAAGGCCTAGAGCTTAGATATTTGGCATGTAGCATTGTCTAGTGGACCTTTACCAAGATTGTTCAAATTATGACCCCCGGGTCAAAATTGACCCCATGCGGGTAGTCACTTAGTTTTCCATAGGCTTATATAGGAAAAACTTTAAAACTCTTCTTCTCTGAAACCACAAGGCCTAGAGATTAGATATTTGGCATGTGGCATTGTCTAGTGGACTTGTACCAAGATTGTTCAAATTATGAGCCCTGGGTTAAAATTGATCCCGCCCGGGGGTCACTTAGTTTTCCATAGGCTTATTTAGGAAAAACTTTAAAAATCTTCTCTGAAACCACACGGCCTAGAGCTTAGATATTTGGCAAATGACATTGTCTAGTGTACTTATACCAAGTTTGTCAAATTATGACCCCCGGGTCAAAATTGACCTTGCCAGGGGGTCACTTGGTTTTACATAGGCTCATATAGGAAAAACTTAGAAAAATCTTCTACTCTGAAACCTCAAGGCCTAGAGCTGAGATATTTAGCATGTAGCATTGTATAGTGGACTTGTACCAAGATTATTCAAATCATGACCCCCTGGTCAAAATTAACCCTTCCCGCTAGGGGGAGGAGAGGAAAGGACTTGATTTCACATAGGCTTATATAGTAAAAGCATTAAAGATAATAGATATTTGAAATGTTACTTAGCATTGTGTAGTGGCCCTCTACAAATTATGTTAGAATCATGACCCCTTTTATTATAGCAAATTGTAGTCAGGTGAGCGATATAGGACCATGATGGCACTCTTGTTTTAACATTCATTCTGCGAAAGTTAATTTTCAACATTTATAAAAGTTGACAGTAGATAAGTCATTGGAAGCAATCTAATTTACCTAATTTTCATTTTTCCTGATAATTTTCGGAAGAATATTCAAGTACTTCTTGGAATTATTTGGAACAGTTTTGAATTTATATAATGAATGAATGAGAAATAATTTGAAGTATATAAGCTAACGTGGATGGTGGCAGCAATACTGGGCAGTGGTTTTGCCAAAACTTGATAAGTTCATCTTGAATGATACTCTTTGCCCAATTCAAATCCAACCTCAAAAATAACTCCCAAACAGCTGCTGAAGCAACAAGTGCTGAAGTTTGGCGACAGTAGCCAAATGGTAGCCAGGTGTGCGATATAGGGCCATCTTGGCCGTCTTGTATTTGTGTAGAAAACTATTTTAAATTCTTCATGCCTCAGACCACAGGGCCAAAGCTTACATATTTGGCTTGTAGCACTGCCTTGTAGATCTCTACAAAAGTGTGCAAATCATGACCCAAGGGTCAAATTGACCCTGACCAGGGGTTACTTGATTTTACATAGGTTTCTATAGGAAAAACTAAAAAAGACGTCTTCTCAAAACCACAAGGCCTAGAGCTTTATTTTTGGTACAAGTTTGTTCAAGTGAGTTTTAGAGCAACCACTGATCTACAAAACAAACATCGACTTCCTTGGCAACAAGAAACTTCCTTTTCGGACAAGAATTGTCCTTGGCAACCAGTCACTTCTTTAGCAACCGATTAATTCCTTAGTAATAACTTAGTCCCCTAGATACTAGTGACTTTCTTAGCAAATACTGACTCTCTTTAGTAACACGTGACTTTATTAGGTAAAAATACACTGGTACTCAGCTGAGCGATATATGTCATGATGGGCCTCTTGTTTCCAAATCTAAAGAAAGAAAAGTTTGGCTGTTTGTGCAGTTTTTTTTTCTCCAAAATTCCTTATTTTGACATTGACCTGTTGGTGTGCTTTCTTGTTTTAGAGTGCAATGATACTGAGGTTAGCGATATAAAGGCCATGATGGCCCTCTTGTTATATAATGTAGTCAAAGAGCTGACTTATGAAAGATATACGTAGTAGCCTTAGTGTTTAGTGCAATCAAGTAATAATATCAGCTTGTATCGGGCAAAATTCTCAGGTAATTGAAAAAACCGATGAGCACGTATTGACAACTATCATGATTGATGTTGCTTGTTTACAGTCACTTGCTTGGGAAACTAACGAATGGCGTCCGGGGAAACTATTCTGTTTTAGCATTTCCTGCCAGGGTGAGCTTTTAGGATTGATGAGTTTTCGTCGTCCCGTCAACATATTTGGCATGTAGCATATACCCCTTGTGATCAAGTTGGCCACGTCCCTGTGTCACTTGACCTACTGTGCTACGTTCTTGTTCTTAAGCTACATGATACCATTACTTATAGTTTTGCATGTAAATTTTTACTTTGACACTGGGTGACCTTGACTCAATAACACTTTTCTGTCATTGAAGCTACAGCAATGCCATCTGAACCACTTTTTTTTAAAGTATATTTCAATTTTGACCTTGACAACTTGTCCTTTGACCTAGTTTTTGTTTCCAAATGTAGTGAGATGAAATTTGGACTTTTTGTGCAGTTTTATAAACTAATTTCCAAAATTCTATTACTGAAATTGATTATGACCACTTGATCTGCTGATACCCAGATTGGCGATATAGTGCCATGATGGCCCTCTTGTAATCTGACGTAGTTATGGAGGTTATGGAGGATATTCGTTGTACTTTTAAGAAGGATAAGTATTTATCGCAGTCGAGTAACACTATCAGCTTGTTTCGGGTACAATTCTCGTGAAATTGAATTACCGATGAGCCCGTACTAGCAACTTAACACTCAGGTGCACTCGTACAGAGCTGTCCTGACTCTTGTTGCTTGCTGGGGAAATTACGAATGGCGTCCAGGCAAACTAGTCTGTTTCTTTCCATGTAGACAGACAGTGATGTATTGTTACTGTTTGATTTGCATATGCCACCAGTGAAGAATATAGGTGTGTTTCAGAGACAGACACATCTCGGGTTTTTTTACTGTCAAGAAAAAAAACCTACTTGCACATCAATTATGTATCCCCCCATATATGCGGGAGAGACACATTGTTTTTTGGCAGTGTTGTCCGTCACAAATTTTGTGTCGCGAATATCTCCAAGAGTATTTGCGTTAGTAGTGAAAGTTTACAGGAATGTTTATCGGCATGTAAAGTATGTGTGGTTTTTGATGATGATTATGTGTGATGGTACTGGGGAAGACATGCGTTTTTGTCTAGTCTTTCTAACGAACAATGAAAAGGTACCAATGACGATCATGTCAGCCAATGAAGAAGGCTTAGACACTTGCCCTAAACAGTATCTGAAATACAGCATTTAAGAGGGAGTTTAAAGTTAAGATGGACAATTTACTATATCTAAAAGTAAACCAAATCTGTGTTTCTAAAATGTTTATCTTTTTCAAATTTAGCTTTAAAAACTATATACAGAATAATATTTTTACGGAAAGAATAGTTTATACTAATTTATTTAAGCTCGATTGTGAAGAAAGCTTGAAGCGTATCGAGTCACTCCCGAGTCCGTTTTCTTGAAAAACATAAGGGTGGGGATCGAAACCGCAACCTCCGGGATGAGCGGCAGACCATATTAACCTCTTCACGGCTCTCCTTTTGTTGACATGTATTTTAATTTTAGACACAAAGTGCCAGGGTGAGCTTTTAGGGTCACTTACCATCCGTTGTACGCCGTACATCCGTTCAGGCCACACCAAATTAATTACTTGGTCAACGGATTTCCCGCTCCATTATTTTTCCGCCCGCATCAATGTTATAAACCAAGACCAAAAATTCAAAGCGGGCCTTTTTGTCGCGGAGAACTCGTAAATTTAGTACTTTCAAACCTACAATTCGATTATAAACGCCAGCAGAACATGTTCCCGCTACTTTATTTGTATAATCATGACTACCATATTGTCAAAATGGAAGCCACCAGTTGCATAGAATGACCGAAAAAACGAAAAAGACCGAAAAACAGTTTATGAAGACCGAAAACAACTTATTTTTCAAAAGGGTATATACAACTTACAGTTTAAATGAAGAAATTTGTAAATATTGTATTACAAATCAAGTAGAAAGATCGAAAAACAAATATTGCAGACCGAAAACTTTCTGAAATTAGCACTCCAGATTTTGTAATGGATGCAGCACAGGAACTTATCAAAACAAACAAAAAATATTCATTACATACAAATTCCTGCATTTATTTAATACTTAGGTTATAAACCGTACATAATCTTTTGAAACAAAGTTGTTTTCGGTACTGTAAAGATAAATCATTTTTCGGTTCTTTGTCGGTCTTTTTTTGTATTTTACGGTCTTTCTATGCACGCAAAAATTTTTATTGTTATCATAAACTAGGGAAACGTCGGTGGAAGACGAGTTGCTGTCCAGACAGACAACTCGGAAACATTTAAAGACATTTAGTGTGCTCTCTGTGTAAAAATTGTATTGATAATGGCGCTGAGGGTAAAAGTTGGGGAAGGAAAAAATCAAGAAACTAGCAATTTTTTGGTTTTGTGAAATTGAACAATTATCTCTAGTCAAAACACTTATGATCAGAAGAAGTGCAGTAAAAGAGCATATGCCTTGACTTAACTAAAGAAGTTGTTCTGTGGGTTATTTTGATATGACTAACAAATGGGTTTCATTACAAAGTGTGGGCATAAATTGAAATACACATTAGCCTGATGGTTTATTAAATGATAAAAAATTGTCTCTCTTTCAAAAGACTTGTATTGGCTGTACATGTATGTAAGAAAACAAAATATGGTCTTTTTAAAAGAATAAAAATATTTTCTTGCAAGAAACACTATTATACCCCTGTAAACTTAGTACTGGTGTATATAGGAGTCACTTTGTGGTCTGCACCTTTTTGGCAGTTTATATTTAAGGTGTCTGTAGCTCTTTTATAATCTATTTCCAAGTCTTTTTTACCTGTTTTGACAGTGAATATTTGTTTTTGTGAGGGTTTTTAAAATTTTTTTTTAACAAATCGCTCTTCGCCCGCTCCATAAATGGTTGAATTGGAAAAAAAATATTTTAATTTTTTTTTTCGCTCGCTCGCTCGCTCCTATTTTTTAGGATATTTTCCGATGACCAAGAAATTAAATTGGTGTGGCCTTACCATTTCCTTTATACGACATCTCCTCTGAAACTACTAAGCCAATGTTGATGAAACTTGGCAGTAATGTTCCTTACATGCAGTTCTGAGGTGGAAGGCCCACAGCGTAAATATTTCGCATGTAGCATTGCCTATGGACCTTCACCAAGTTGTCCAAATCATGAATTCCCGAATCAAAATTGATCCCAATATATCTGTAGCACATACATTCATCTTAAAAACAAACAATGCTTTTCAAACATATAACGGCCAGATATGTTTGTTGGTAATATAAGAGTTACTAGATTGAATTTATGTACCTGAGCAAATAGTTCCATCTTGTCACTACTGCTATTGCATTACGTCTTTCTCTGCACGTAAAGTTAGCTGTAGGAACAACAAGGCTTCGAGTAGGATAATTCATAAATAGCAGCGTTTTCTTATTTGGGAAGAAAAACATCATGAACATGGGTACCCCTATTTTATAACGTTGAATGTATATTAATGTTGCACCACAAAAATATGCTAAGCGATCGGTTGTGATCCACGTGGGTTAGTTAATTTGCTTCTTCTGTGGCATCAATATAGATCAGATTCTTGCTCTTTCTCATCAACACCGTACTTTATATGAGTAGTGTAAGATGTTACGCATACTTGAATACTTCTGCCTTTGTCTGCTTCATCTTTCTTTATTCACAAGTCTAAGTATCGTAATAATACGTTCTTGCAGCAGATGAAAAAGAAATATTTCACCGATTTACCCTGGTAGTAAACATAAATTGCCATATGCCAGCCGACGTTGTCAAACATTGTTGCATTACACAGCATCGCTGAAATAAAGGTTAATGAGTTTGATTTAACGCCATTTGAAGCAACCGTCTTTCTGCCTTTTATATTTTCATAAGTTGTTTAAATTAGGTCAATTCAATTTCTTTATAAACTAGCCGTATTCAATTTTTTAAACTATGAAGCTATTGCTTCCGTTGTTCTCTAGTTCAGATGAGATCAGTTAGAAATCTGGCCACTAAGTTAAACAAACGAAAATTATTTTGATGATATCTCGGCAATCAATAGACTGGGGTCAAGCAAACTTACCAAAACGACTATGTTCAAAATCATGCTGACTGTGTCTTGTAGGTTTACATGTTATGCCAACTGATCCTATTGCATGAAACGTCGACATGGTTGTTCCATTCAACTATATAAGTAATTATGCTTGCATATATTGCTTCTGGCTTCCTTAGAGGACTTACGTACGCATGAAGTGAATAAATGTTAGCATCGAAATTTGCTTATGTTAGGCATGCTTTGTTGCACTGCCCAAGGTATACTACTTCGATATGAACTGTTGTATAGTAGCAATATTGCTTAAAACCATTTTATAGTGTGGTAACCGACGTTATAAGAGTTGAACACGTATCCATCAACCATCTTGAGTAATTTTCTTTCTGAATAAAGACTAAAGACATCATAATTTCAATGTAAACTCGAAAAAATGTACGTTTCCTTTTAAGCTCACCTGGCTTTGTCAGGGTGAGCTTTAAGGATGGATGATTGTCTGTCGTCCGTCGTCTGTCAACAATTTGCTTCAAACGACATCTCTGAAATCACTGGGCCCAATGTTAGTAAAACATGGCAGGGATGTTCCTTGCATGAAGCTTTCTCTGAAGCTTTACCAAAATTGTTAAACGAATTACATTCCATGCAGAACTATAGTTGCTATTGCAACAAATAGAAAAAACTTCTTCTCTAAAACCACAAGGCCAAGCTTAGATATTTTGAATGCAGCATTGCCTAGTGGATCTCTCTCTAGAAAGTTTGTTGCAATTATGACCCCTTGGTCAAAATTAACCCCGCCCGGGGGTCACTTGGTTTTATATAGGCTTGATATACAGGAAAATCTTCCTGCATAACCACAAGGCCTAGGGCATAGATATTTGGCATGTAGCATTGCCTAGTGGACCTCTACCAAGATTGTTCAAATTATGATCCCCGGGTCAAAATTGACACCTCAAGGGGGCACTTGAATTTACACAGTTATTACAGGAAAACTTTAAAAATCGTCTTCTCTGAAACCAAAAGGCCTCGAGCTGAGATATTTCGCATGTAGCATTGCCTAGTGAACCTTTACCAAGTTTGTTCAAATCATGACCCCTGTGTAAAAACTGACCCAGACAAGGGGTCACGTAATTTTACATAGTAAAAACTGTTAAAATCTTTTCTGAAACCACTTAGACCTAGAACTTAGATATTCAGCATGTAGCATTGTCTTTAGGACCGTTACAAAGAGTCTTCAAATCACGACCCCCTGGTGAAAACTAACCCTTCTCGGGAGGGGGGTCACTTGATTTCGCATAGGATTATATAGGGAAAACTTAAAAAAAAAACACACACACAAGGCCCAAAGGCAGAGCGTAGATATTTGGAATGCTACTAAGCATTGTGAAGTGAACCTCTACGAATTCTGTTAAAATCATTACCCTTGTATTATTCGCAATTGATATACAGGTGAGCGATATAAGGCCATCTTGGCCCTCTTGTTTGAAAAAATTTACTGTTACTGATTTGTTGATTACTATCCGGTTGCCATGTGTAATAAGTGTATTAGTAATTCAGCTTTCACGCACTATTCCTATGTCTTTCTGTTGTGTGATACGTGCATGTGCTGTGCCACCGAGCGATCTTGATTGATTTCTTGAACTAAAAGAGATGGCCAGAAGAATTACTCCAAATAGCTAAATGTTAACCAGACGTGTGTGTGCGCAGATAAACTCAGTCAAAAAAGAAAGTGTGCATGACTCTTTTTCATGTAGGAAAGTTTTCATAGGGGTTAGATAACCATGTACGAAAATCTGTAGTTTACACAAACGCGTATTTGGTATCAAAGTAAAGGTTAATGTATGGACCGTATGATGACATCAACGTTTTATGTGTTTTGCGGAAAAAAGTGAATTTATCAATGATTTATAAGGTAGGGTCAATTTTAAAAATCGCAGATTTTACAGAAAGTAACCAGAAAACTGTAGGATATGTTAAACACAGCGCTTTTCTCCTAAAACTAGCTTACATCTATTGTGACTACCTCTTCGATGTATAACTGCCAATAAATAATATCGCATTGACCCGGCGTAAAATTTTATGACGTCATAAAAATTATGTCCCATTCAATCTGGTCTAGTCAGAAATGTCTCGAGTTTGACTGTATCGAACATTGAGACGTGAAATTGTATTCCTATGACAGTTTAACTGCCACGGAACGTCATCAGCGAAAGTTTCAGACACCAGCATTACTATCAGTATGGAGCCTCACTTATTTGCTCAGGCGTAGCATCCTTATTCGTGATAAACTTTGCAATAGTATGTGTTTTCTTGTTCGAACGAACGACCTATATTCTGATACGACATTGAAATCGCACGTGAAAAAAATGACGCTTGGTGTTCACATGCAAAATATTGCATCAGGTCTTACGTAAAATAACAGGACTGTGGAAATGTCAACATGACCTCAACTGATTGCAGTATATGGTATAAATGTACTTAATTTGACAAACATTGGTCGACTGGTTACAAAGTGACACGAAAAAAACAGTCATGCACACTTTCTTTTTTGACAAAGTATATTTCAAAAGTTTATGATTAATTATTTCAGTCTGGTTCACGGACGGGAGATTTGAATCATTTTGATCTGAGTATGTTATAGTTTTGGCCACGGAAAAAAACGGAATAGTGTTTGAGATTTCATTCAAATTTTATTTTCAGTATTTGAGAAATGAGACAAATAAAAGATTTTTGTTCCATTTAAGTGGACTTAAAGGTCAAACTGTATTTTTTATTTTGTTAGGGGTCCCCCCCAAATTATTTATAAACCCCAAGCTTAAAAATTTTTTTTTCCCCCCCCAAAAACAACCCATATGAAGGTCTTGGGTGCGGACGCTCTTGCGATTGATGTATCAAAATCAAAACTCTTTTTTGAACCTTACTGGCCAAAAGCAATAAGAACACCCTTGAAAATAAGCCAAGTTTTGTCAGCAGTATTTTTTTAACAAAAGCAAATACACTTTAAAACGCGGACCCTTTCTTCGGAAACGGGGTTTTAAATTGGCTATAGCCAAAAATCTGAACAGTAACTACTGTTTCGTGATTAAGTCTGACACATTTATCCTGAAATTATAGTCATCTGATTCCAGTAGATAACCCTTAAATAGTTAATTAAGTTGGATAAAGTTCGAGGCATATTTACCATGACTCCATTATATAGGTAAATTTTTATCCCATAGTCCCAAGACTTTATGGATTTCAATATTTGAATAGATCAAAGATCTCAAGCATTTAAAGCCTATTTATTGTCCAGCTTGTCTTAAGCCAAACGTCAATGAACACATTGCTACTGGTGAATTAGATGCTCATATTCATTGTAAGACCAGTGTGGCAAGTGATAATAAATAATGCCATGGTGGTTTGTCCGTCTGTCCGTTAACTTTTCCTTGATAACGATCAACAGGTCGCAATTTTCATTTTACTTTCATGAAACTTGCTGATAGGATCCCTGCAACTTGTAGATGATCCCTATTGTTGTTATGTCAGTGTGTCAAGGACAAATGACCTCCGATATCGTTGCCTTGATAACACTTCACAGGTCACAATTTTCATTCATTAAACTTGCTCAGAAGTTTCCTTGCACGATGTAGATGATCCCTTCTGTTTTTGGTCACAGTGTCCCAAACTTTGAAAATATTTTCCGCTCGATCTTTACGACGCATTGTCTTCAAACTTCATAGGCTTTTGGGGTCATGGTCAAGGTCAAAGTGACCCTGTTAGCTTTTCCTTGATATTTTCACAAAACTTACTCAGAACAATTCAATCTGACCAGTAGAGCGATGCTGACCCTTTTGGGTCTATTGTATTGTCCTCCCTGTCAATTTTATCATTATATTCATCTAACTGTTTCTATATGACTTGACGAATATGACGAATAATCTCACAATAATTGTCATATGCGGCACTCAAATGATATTTCCTACTATCTGCATAGTACGTACACACACTCTTGCAATTTTAAATTTTCTTTTTAATAGAAAAAAATTAAATGATTTAAGTTAGTTCATCGTTAAAGAACGTGCATTTACGCCTCCATTTCAAGTGTAGCTTCTGGTCCAATTGTTGTAATTATGTTGTACTTTTCAGATCTCGTAGTTATCACTCCTTACCCATAATAGCATTTACACGCATTTAGCCAAGCACTGGAACATGTCAATGGGTAAGTAACCCTAGACATTTTCACATATTAAGTCAATCACCCGCTCATGTTAATTGGTAAGTAACACAACGTATTAAGTCTAACTCTAGAACATGTCATTCGGTAAGTAACATTGGGCATTTTACTTAAATTGGGCTATGGCATCGTTGCATGTTTTCCATTTTAAGATTAAGCATGTGAAAAGATCTAATCAGTTCCAGGTAATTCGGTGTGTTTCTTGGATTTGTCTTTCTTGTTGTGTTTTTTTCTTGTAGTAAGATACTTAGTTCTTACTTTTTGTGGTTAGCTTACCAGAGAACCTAGTGCTTATTGTTAGCCAATAGGATCACCGAGTGTTGTCTACCAATCCTCAATATACGTGTGTCCACCTATAGAAAGCAGATTTGCCTCATCAATCTCAACTAAACTTGGAAAGATTGTGTAGTGTCACAAGTATGCGAATGGTTTAGATTGGACCACTTCGTGGGACATAATTAAACAAATTGTTTTGTCCTTTTTCAAACTACCTACATAATAGAGCCATCATGACAAAACTATGTAACGAAATATAAACATTCTGTTAATACAAGATCTCGTACAAAATAGACTAGTTTTTCCATAGTGTCTGATATAATAATAGCCGGTATATTAAGCGTTATTAACACTCTTAAAAATGATCAAACTCTTTTTATTTGCTTGTGATATATCCGTAGTTACTACCCTTGATTTTCAATAGTTTAGATGGTTATTTTATTATTTTCTTTAATCTAATTTTGAACAATACCTGAATAACGAACCTTCAATTCGTTTGGTATTATTCACAGTAGCTTTTGCTTACACTTTTCACAATTAATTAAGTTTAACGGATGTTATAAGAAACACGCTTCTGTCAATGAAGCTTGCAATAAGACACTTGTATAATTGATTCTTTGATAGCATGCAATATTCTGTACTTCATAAATTATTTAAGTGTCAAAAGTATCCAATCACTAGTGCTATCTAAAAGGGAGAACACTATATATTTACACGTTATCATCTCAACAAAAGTCCTCGTGGATAAGTCTAATATAGTACATCAATTCAATTCTATTTGTGTCCTGAATAGAACATACCAGAGGTTTCCATTAATAATGTCACATCTGTATTCCGATACTGCAATACTTAGTGTTTTTGGTCATTTTATTTTAAGATGTCCTTCAAAATACTCTTCGTTAGCCAAAACACTCCCTTTGAGCCGGTCAATCCACTTTTGAAAGTAGTTTTCATACTCTACAATGGGGATACCCATCATTCACTAATAAACAGCTGATCTGAAGGCATTTCTCGAATTGTATCTCTTTCTAGACAGATGGTATTTGAGTTTCGGACAGAGAAAAAGTCGCATGGAGCCAGGTCTGGCAAAGGGTGTGGAAGGACGATGACCTTCTCTTACTCCAAAAAGTCGGCCACAATGTGTGCCTTGTGAACAAGTGCATTATCATGCAAAAGACGGACGTACTTAAATCCTGTTTTGGGGAGTCGACTTTTGTAGTAGTTCTTTAATTTTCTGAGAACAACGTTTTAACTAAACTTGCCTATGGCCGTTCTGCCCTTTGGCACCGCAGTTTGTATAGCTGGACCCGTATAAGTGAAAAAAATAGCATACAACATCTTCTTTACAGTTCTTGTTCGTTTGGCAATAATTGGCCGTTTCGCATTTTTAGTTGTCTATATTCGATTACAAACATTCCGCATTGGTTCAAAATAATACACTAGGTCTCATCACCAGTAACTACATTCTCAAAAGACTTTTAACTGTATTTTGGATACATTTTCAGTTGTTCTTTTGCCATTGTTACACGGGTCTTCTTTTGCTCAGTGGTTAACAAATTGAGTATCGATCTTGCATGTATCTCTTTAACTTATAGATGTTTCTTCAAAATCCCATGAAATCTAGCTAAGGACATGTTTGTCATTCGGGTCAATTGCTTTACTGTGAATCGAGCATCATTTTTAAAGATATTGCAGATTTTTTCGATGTTACTTTGGGTCGTAGTTGTTGTAGGACGTCCTGGACGAGCAGCATCTTTCAGTTGCTGCTGTCCAGTACAAAATTTACCCACCCACCTACGACAGTTGACCCTCCCAAGTAATGAATACTCTGTAAAGCAATATACACTATTATAAGGTCAGTGAACGTGTGAGCGAGATATTTACTTGTGTCACGAGTGAGTGATTACTCTACCGACACGAGGTGGTTTTGTGCACAAATTGCACGATTTCCACGAAATAAAGAACATATGACATTATTTATGGAACACCCCTCGTAGTTGTAGCTTTAAATGATCAACGCGAAACGCCAAAAAAGGTTCACGTTTCGCAATTTTTCCAGAACTTTTGAAATAGCGATCATTGTGTAATTGGTTACCTAACAGAGAAACTATCTCCCTCGAAAATATTGTTATACGAAATCATTGCTTTGCAATAAGGTATATAGACGGATTTACCTGTGTTTCTAAGCTTGTTTTCTTCATCCAAGAAATGGGACAGCTACGCTTATTTCATAAAAAGGTTGACTCGCTAGAGATGCACCTTAACGCTATTTTACTAGTTGGTCAGTTGTTACGGTCGCATATACTTGGATATTTGCTACCTTTGTTGCGTTTAAGCTTTAAGGTTTGGGTACAGAATGTAAGATACTGTTGTCGTGGACCAGTAAGAGCAATTGAGGTCACCGTGTTTGTTGCGTCCATTGTGTGTCGTCAATAAATGCCTGGTCATTTGGTGGTCCCTTTGCAAATGTGTTCAATCAAAGAAAATTCGCTAAGTATATCAAGTAGCACGATTGCTGAGAGTAATGGCATAAATAATAGCTTTTGAAATCTTGTTGGTCGCTAGCAATAGAAATTACATTGTCAGTTAGACAATAAAGTGTGAGTGTGTTCCAGGACTCAGGTGAGCATTACAGATACACTACTTCCTCCTGTTCATGTAGTCATTAAATTTAACCTCTTTGTATACCTGAGGCAGGGTGTATGCAAGAGTTGGCCTCAAGTTCGTAGAATAACTAAAGAGCGCCATTCCCGAGGGAAATCAGTCTAGATTGGAATCACTTGATCAGTATAGAATCTACTGTTCATGTATTTTTTCAATGAACATTGATAGGGCATAGATGCATGACTCTGGAATTATAACAGTAACAGGTTCAATAATAGACAATAATCTATTTGAAAGTGATTAAGATATGAATGAAATGGATGCTGCTAAAGGTAAAATTGAAACTTTCGTATTAGACTTGAAATATTGCCATAGCAACATTACTTTGATATGTTGTTACGAATGTAATCAAAGAGTAAACGATGGTTAAGAATTGATCCATCTTTGCTTAAAACTGCTTGACATTGACAAGGTAATTTAAATACAAAATAGAATATGTTAGAAATGGAGCCAACGATGACGACGCCATTTGAATATACTATTCTTAAATAAATTTGTATTATCTAAAATATCTTTCAAATTTATTTGCTTACATTTAGATTTTTGCATCTATAAGTTCTGTCATTACCAAAATATCAATTTGTCAAAAACGAAAAAGATTGGATTGAAATCATCATACTGCACCTTTTGTGTGTTTGATGTTGCATAGTGTGTTAAAGTGCTGTTTAACGAACGCAACTTGCGATGTGACGACGTTTAACGACTACCGCTTCACAATACTGTTTCAGATTTTATTGACCTGTTGTTGATGTGCAAGCAAGTAGAAGTTAACTGTGCTATTATAACTTTGGTATCGTTTGTCTGAAAAGGGAGAGAAAAAATAAATCCATTGGTCATGAAATATCATTGAATCATTTTGAGTGTACTATAAAGGCATATTGAGTAATTGTTTCAGTTTTGATTAGTCAACATCTGTGTTAACTGTGAAGGTTTTATTTGCAGAGGCAAGAATGAACAAGTTCCAAGAGGGTCTTCAGCAACAGAGAAAACTGGTGGAGCAGCTTAGACTAGAAGCTGCAGTCCCTCGAGTTCGAGTCTCTGAATGTATAGAGGACATCATGAAATACTGCGAGCAACACACGAGTGAAGATGTGCTCATCAACGGTTTCCTCAAGCCTGGGGATAATCCTTACAAAGAGAAAGGCGGTTGCACAATTCTATGAATTTTGCCGTTTGTGTGTGCGTGTGTTGTTCTATCATGTTCAATCTTGTTTCATAATGCCAGTGAATTTTATGAGTGAGAAAAAACGAGGTTCTCTGATGCATCTTAGAATTATCTTGTTGGAATAAAGGCCAAATACAAATATGATGATGATACATTGAACAATAAACGTGCATTTTAGTAGTGGTTTAAGTTAAAGCATTATTTATGACAACAACTTTGTGAAGATAAATGTCATTAGACACATTTTAGCATTAGAAGAAATACGGTAATTATTTTGTAAACTTAATTTTCAGAGATAAAATGTAATTTTGCTGATATTGTTGATATTTCTAGGCATCACAGAACTGTGCAGTCTGTCGAGTCTTGTAAGACGGTATGAATGAAACATGTATGTGCTGATTCTTCTGGGCTATGATGTGCAATGGATAATTTTTATCATGTCATTTTCTCATTACATTATATTCATTTTTGATACACTTAACATATTGAATTTTCTTATATTTTATTGTAAGGTATTGAATTACACCATGATATTACTGATGACTAGTCAGAGCGACAATATTGGTATTTCCTTAAGAAAACATCACTGATATTACTCATTGTTAAACGCAAACCTCACGCAGAACTCATTGTCTGCCTACATGCAGTAGATTTACGTTATATTTAACACGTACACAAAGCAGAATTTAAATTTTATGTAAATTCAATTTGAAAATAACTAGTTATAGGATTGCGTTTCAAACATAACAAAAAAGTATTTCTCGGTGTATTTTATGCTGAAAGATTCTGACAATTCACGCATGTGCCATGCTGACGGGCATGAGAGAAATTAGAGACAGAAATCTTGACCTCATCCAAAAACTGCATTTTATGGTCGGGATTTCTGCTAGCATCATGTCTGTATACAGTTCGAATGTCGATTAATTGCACCAATGCTACAGCGCTTACCATATATAGAAAATTGGATGATTCATTTTATTGGATGTAGTTCAGCTTCGTTTTCAATGCAAGCATGATACAGTCGGGTTATTTATTACACAAGATACTTAATAGCCCTTTTTCAAAGTTTATAGCTGTATTTTTTAAAGAAAAGAACACGGAATGGTTTTAGCTGAATGCATTATACTATGTAGTTTACCTTGTATTTGTTAGTCAGACACAAAGAAATGGATTGGTTCAAGTCTCTGTCTACGAATCATATCATTCTGGACCTGAATGATGAG
Organism: Saxidomus purpurata; assembly: GCA_022818135.1. Taxonomy (NCBI): domain Eukaryota; kingdom Metazoa; phylum Mollusca; class Bivalvia; order Venerida; family Veneridae; genus Saxidomus; species Saxidomus purpurata. Next base: position 17,021 of record JAFMSR010001557.1, read on the forward strand.
GTAAAACGAATTTAATTCGAATGATTCCAAACAGTGTAAAGTCATATATGTAGTGTATTTTTGAGTCTGTAGATAAAGGGTGACCAGGTATTGATTTGTTGTGAACAAATACTAAACTTCACCATGTTATTTCACTACTTTTTGAATGAAATCGTCCGTAAAGCATATGCCGACTAAATTACTACTGCATTATGCTAACATATTATTGAATATAAAAAAATATTACTGACCGATGCGATAGCCGAGATCAATATATTCACTTCTGTTCCATATACCTGTACACTTAATTTATCGCACATCAGAAACTTACTTGTTTCAAATAACAAACAAAAATGTTCTGAATACTTGGCCTTTTTGTGAAGCTGCTCGCTCTCACAGTTTTGTGAAAAAATGAAGTCCATCAAACTCTCTGAAAATAACACAATTTATAATGAAAAGTCAAACAAAAATGTTCAAGTATAAATCCCTGTGAAGTTTATATGTAAATTTGAAATTATACGCTACCAAATTGCAAAGCGTTACTAACGCTATTAACATATGGTATAGCGGTGCCGTAAACTAGCGGTGTCACCAATATTTCAATGGATATTTGCAAATTCCTATCTAGATTTTTACTTAGACTGTTGATTCTAGCCCTAAATTTTACATTTTACATATTAGAATCTAGTATATCATTGTTGAAAATTTTATTTTTTTCAACGGCAACTGTGAGCGAGCAGTTTTAACCAAAAGAAGAATATTCAGAAATAAACTTAAACAAATATGAAAACGTTAAACGTACAACAATAAACTATAAGCATAATAAACAATATGAATTGATGGAATAAGACAGATGTGATACAAATATATCAAACAGTTCCTAGGCAATTTCCGCCATTTTGTCAATGAGGGTTATCTGGAAACATCTTGTAGCTACGTTAAGCAATTTGGTGTATTTTCATGTCATTTTTCTGACCTACTGTACAATATGAACTGAAAACTGTTCAAAATCACCTATTGTTTTATACTGTAGTGAGCTAAATTGTTAAATGAGAATGTGCATATAAGTATATATTTATAAAATATGGACTTATAAAGCATGTATTTAACCACCCGTTAATGTTGCTAAATATATCGCGCTACATGAATAATCATTTTTCCTGTCATGGTCTAGATTAATTTTTACCGATCACGATTTATGGTGTCTCATTTTAGTGTATACATGTTCATATAACCGCGGGATTTTGAGGGCAGAGCAACGTTGAACTAAATTAAAATTTTAAGTTTTAACAATGGATGTCTGAATGTTATTTGAAGTAGAATTTGCTTTAACACGCTAAATTTATTCTTCATTTACTGCATCAGTTGCATAAGAATAACTTTTAATATTGTTTTATGGCATAAGAATTGTAAAGTTATGCTTGATTAAAGTGATATTACCCTTGAAAATGAGCATAATAATTTCAAGAAAGCCATTAATCACTGATAAAGTAAGCTCACCTGAGCACGAAGTGCTCAAAGTGAGATATTGTAATCGTCTTGTGCCCGTCGTCTATCTGTGTGTCTGTCGTCTGTTCACACTTACCTTGTGCATGTAAAACAGGTTGCATTTTACATTGGATCTTTATGAAACCTGGTCAGATTGATTGTCTTAATAAAATTTAGAACGAATTTGAATATGGGTAATCGCAGGTCAAAAACTAGGTCACGGGTCAAATCATAGAAAACCCTGGTGCATGCAAAACAGGTTGAATTTTACATTGAATCTTCATGAAACTTGGTCAGAATGATTATCTTGATGAAAACTAGATCGTGTTTGAATATGGATCATCTGGGGTAATAAACTAGGTCATGGGGTCAAATAATAGGAAAACTTTGATTACACAATTCATTGAATTGTCCTGAAACTTGTATGATTGTTTTAAAGAAATTTAGGTCTAGTTTTAATATGCGTCATTTTAGATCAAAAACTAGGTCACCCAGATAAAGCCTTACAGGTGGCATTTATAACCCAATCATCATGAAAATTTGCCAGAATGTTTGTTTGGATCACCTGCGATTAAAACTAGGTTACTAGATCATTTCCGAGGAAAGACTTGTTGGTACTCTAAAAGTCACAGTTTATAGCCAATCATAATATAAATAGGAAAGAAGTTTGTCTTGTCAAGATCAAACAGAATGTTTGTGTTTATGATATAAAATTTAGGGTTGAAGTTTGGTCACAAATAGTCATAAGTAGGTCACAGATGAGCGGTATAGGGGCCATCTTGGCCCTTTTGTAATAATACATGTACTTGATTATTGTTAAACATTTTACCAAAATATATTAATCATTTCCATTAACGATATAGAAAATCCACTAAAATCCTATTTAAAAATTAAGAATCCACCCTTTCTGTTAGGTATATTTTAATTTATATCTTTGATAACAGAAATAACTAATGTTTTACTGCATTTAGTAGTTCACCTTGCACAAAGTGCCAGGGTGAGCTATTAGGATCGCTAACTGTCCGTCGTACGTTCTACCGTCCGTTCATCTTTTCCTTTAAATGACATTTCTAAAACCACTAGGCCAGTGTTGATGAAACTTGGCAAGCGTATTCCTTGTATGAAGCTCTTCCAAAGTTATTCAAAGAAGTCACTTCCATGCAGAACTCTGATTGCCATGGCAACGGAAAGGAAAAACTTTTAAAAAATCTCCTTCTCATAAACCGCATGGCATAAAGATTACATATTTGGCATGTTGCATTGTCTATTGAACCGACACCAAGATTGTTCAAGTCATACCCAGGTCAAAAGTGACCCAGGGGCTCATTTGGTTTTACACAGGCTTATATAGAAAATACTTTAAAAATCTTCTTCTCCGAAACGACAAGGCCTAGAGCTTAGATATTTAGCATGTAGCATTGCCTGGTTAACTTCTACCAAGTATTTTCAAATTATGACGTCAATGTCAAAATTGACCCCTCCTGGTGTCTCACTTGATTTTAGGACCCCATGTCAAAATTAAGCCTTTCCGCTATTGTTAACCTTGTATTATAGCCTATGGTAGCCAGGTGAGTAATTTTGTTTTTGACTATAATTCAGTATAAAAATTTTCAAGGGTAATATAACTGTTGAAATATTCAAAATCTTAGTGTATCCAATTGGACAGGTTTGCGAAATGTTCAGTTGATTTCTTTTTAACAACTTTTAACATTTTATCAAAACCTTATTTGAAAGAGTTTCGTGATTGATGATTAAGATTTGATTTTGCTTTTCCCTTTAAATAAGAATAATTGAATTTCTTGAGAGAATGGTAATTTTGTAAAATTCTGCATTACAAAAACTGGCAGCCAAAATATAAATTATACTTAGATAACGCATAAATCTATCATAACTGTCTACATACGACGCCTGATTCCTGTTACTTGTAAGTTTATCCTTGTGTAATTCACAAAATAATCTCAAAAATGGAAAGTCAAGATCTTATTTGAGAAGTATAAATGCAAACCAATGGGGAAAACAATTTAGGGTACACAAAGGCTGAAGAATATTTATATTTCGTTAGATTGTGTATGTATTACAAAGATATGTCGTGCATGTGTAACAAAGTGCAATTTAATCTCTATTGTTTTGCTGGTTCTTTCATTTTTGCTCTTTATGAAAGGTAGATATTGTAGCCTACAATTTCTATTTATGGCGACTGACATGGATATTTTAATAGTGTCAGTACGATTAATGTAATACTATGAGTATTATTTACGCGCTTAGAAGCTTAAAATGAATAATTAATGGTTATTTACTTTAGTGTTTCAATAGCATTTTTTCATGAGTAAAGGTAAGATATCAAGAAGCAGGTGGTACTTGCTCACAGACAAGATAATGTGTTTATCACTTAGCTTCAGTAACAAAGGCGAAAACCGTGTACCCTGATATCGATTGCACGGCAGATAATTATATGCACCGATTTATAAATATATTGATGTGTAGAAATGCGCCAACAAATGAACAAGCTTAATTAAGCTGTGTATTCACTTATCAAGCATGAAACAGTTTGATGTTCTTTAGTCTTGTCACCGTTTATATGCTTTTATATTTATTCTTAAGAAGACATTCTTTTCATGCATGTGAATATTAATATTGCAGAAATGTTAGTATTATTTCATTTCAACATAAACTGGAGAAAGATTGGCAAGAAAAATCAATTTACGTAAAGTATGTAGAATCTACCACCTTCTTTCGGGACATCAACATCTGAGCTGTATTATATGTGTTTTCGCAAAAAACTTCATTTTAGCTCATCTTGAACAAAGTGCCAGGGTGAGCAGTTGCGATCCCTCATTGTCCGTCTACAATTTAGATCAAATTACATCTATGAAACCACTAGGCAAATGTTCATGAAACTTGGCAGGGATTTCCTTGCATGAATTTATTCCAATGTTGTTCAAAGAATTCCATCCGACACAGAACTCTGGTTGTTATGGCAAACAATTAGGAAAAACTTTAAAAAGATCCTCCAAAACCGCAAGGTCTCGAGCGTAAATATTTGATTTGTGGAGCTGTCTAGTGAACCTCTATCAGGATTGTTCAAATTAAGCCCTATGGGTCAAAACTTATGCTTTAGATAGAAAAAATATAATAAAACTAAAGAAGGCATAGAGCTTAAATATTTAGTATCTTGCATCATGTTGTTGTCCTCTTTCAATTGTGTTCAAAACATGTCACAGAGGTCATGGTTGGCCCTGCGCCAGTGGTCACTTGTTTGTGAAAATTTGAAGAAGGGGATATTTAAAGAAATGTTTAATACCAAAAAATGCCTAGAGCTAGATATTTAGTTTCTAGTATCAGCTAATGGTACTTTTCCAAACTGTTCAGATTATGGCCCTTAGATCTAAATTGGCCCCGCCCCGGGTGCACCTTTTTATTAGCTCACCTGGCACAAAGTGCCAGAGTAGGCCATAGGGCCATGTTGGCTATTGTTTCATTGTTATATGATACATAGGTAAAACAAATTGAATGATTAGTACAAAAGAAGCGTTCACAATATCAACATGAGTTATGTAACCTTGTAATAAACAATAATAATAACTAATATATTTCATTAGTGGTGACAAGATGACATTTATTGTTTCTATAGTGACTGTTATCGGTGTCGGTCAGCTGGATATAGAGATGTATGCTGATTGTTATGTTTTCGGAAAAAGGGGGCTTAATTTAAAAGTGCACCCGGTAAAGTCTTAGCTATGACTATGAACGAGGAGCTTTGTTTGTGTATACGACAACATTATTTCTGCCTTAATTGTTTAAATGGTATTTACTGAATAGATTTTTGTCAAAATTGAAAATTTGGAAATTGTGTTAGTACTTTTAATTATGTAGTCCTAATTGTTTCAAAATAACGTACGACTTTTCCTAAGATGTTCAATGACCACCTCTAATAAAGTACTGTTGTTTATTTTTTATAGCTGTTGTGTGAATTTTGTTAAAAGGCTAAATTTTAAATAAACCAAAAAAATCAAATGCATTTGGCCACTCGAGATAAGTTAGAAAACTATTACTGGTATTGTTTACGAGTTTTCAATTGGTTACAATTTTCTCTTGGATTTTCAAAGAATGCTGTGTCATTTAATATAAATATTGTTTGGTCCGTAAATGTGTAACTTATTCACGCTTTGTGATCACTTATACAACTATTGAAATAAAGTGTCTAATTATGAAACACTGTACTTACATTTTTAATCTTCTATCCACCTGTTACGAAATGGCGGTTTTCTGGCATTCCAACAGCGACCGTGCATATTTGCATCGCTATCTGCAGAATAATTTAAGTGCATGTATACAAAATATACGTAAAGCACAACACATGTGCAACTTAAACACATAGTAAATATTTAGATTGCTTATAACACGATCACGATAATTAATCAAAGTGCTGAAGGCACTGGAAATGTGACCATCTCCCGTATGTATACAGATCTGAAATGGTAACAAGAGAGCAATAATGGTCCTTTACTGCAGACCTGAGTACAAATACATTGCACCCATGTTTTAATACGATTGCTTTGGAAAGATGAATGCTGAAGAGTTAAACAAATCAATGGCCTAATTGCAATGTAATACATAGTCCCCTACCAGTTAATTGCACTTCCTCAATATTTTAGAATTATACACTTAACAATTAAAGCGCGGGGATAATTAGATAATTACAACTCAACTAATTTTAAGATCTTGATTAATTCTAAATTAATGTTGGCATATTGGTCATCAAACTATGTCACGAGGTCAAATCATAGGAAAACCTTGTGTACACAATATAAGTTGCATTTTTCATTGGATTGTCATTTAATTTGGTCAGTATGATTGTCGTAATCAAATTTACGTCAAGTTTGAATTTGGATCATCTGAGGTCATAAACTAGGTCACCCGATTGAAAACATTGTGTATGTCGCACAGATGACATTTTTACAACCCAATCATGAAAACCTTATTGGTACTCTAGAAGTCGCATTTTATAGTCAGTCGTCATGTAAATTGGTCAAGTTTGTCTTGTCAAGGTCAAACAGAATGATATAGTTAATTGTTGAAGTTTCGTCATATATAAATATGGTCATAAGTAGGTCTCCGTAGGGCAATATAGGGCCATCTCGGTCCTCTTGTTTCTTGTCTGGAGCATAACTTGAAAACTACTGGTTGGAATTCAATACAACTTCATACAATGGTCAATCACAATGAATGGAAGTGCAGTGTTCAAGAACCATAACTCTATCTTAACTCGTTACAGAGTTATTGCCAAGAACCATTACTCTTTTTAGTTGTTTTTTACAAGGTAATCAATAGTAATAACTTCTTCAGTTGATAAGGCAGTCTTGCGGTTTAACTTGAAAAAATGTGCATTTAATTGTTCACTTGAAACTTATTTACTAAAACGATCATTTCACTTCTTCTTCAGTTAAATCAAGCACTTGATGCTTTCAAAACATTTAATACCGGGTATCTGGTTATTTTTGCTTCCTGAATAACGTTGTTACGGCGACATGTATCACTTAAAGTCCCCGGATCACATTTCTTCAAGAAAATGTCTAACTGACAGAAATGGACTTATTTGTACTAAAAACATTCCTAACTTTGATTTTTTAATAGATAACTACATAATAATTAAAGCAATGATATTGCAAAAAATAAGAAAGGCTTCCTGGCAACTCTTTTTTGAAGAAACAACTTGAATACGAAAGGAAGGCATTATGTCAATACGTTGAAGAGTGAAAAGGACAAGAATATATAATTATCATATCAGTAAATTTATTTCACATATCAGGAAATTCAAAGTGATCCTGGGACTTTAAAATATTATCATGAGAATTCTTTGTGCCTATAATTTAACTTCACTTTGAATACTATTACATTGTACATCAAACAATTATTCAGATAATGAAAGATAATTCCGTCTGCGTGTGTCTGATATGATTAAAATGTGTATTTGCTTGTAATGCCTTGATTACCTAGAACCAAGGGTATGTAGAACTGTCTTAGATTTAAATTACAGTACAATCACTGATGTTGTCTTTTCAATCCCATAGTTCTTGTCCTACATGTTCAAATGGCAGTTACTACCGCTACAATCAGAAACTTAATAAAGAATTGCTGCGAGTTGGTACAAACTCGTTTTGATTTCTTTTGGAGACGTCTCAACTCGCTGAGCACAAAGAGCAGGCCTTTGTTGTTTGGATGGTCAGCTGTTCGGTTTGGTCGCACTTTGAATTGGGTAAACTATAATAATGCACTGTATACTGAGTCAGTAAATACTAAATAGGGGAACAATGCTTATTTCAAACACTAAAGCCCTGGTCACATCCACACTATGACCCCCGTACGAGTAAGGTTTCTGTCGAAACTGTGCAAAATCGCACGGAGTCCGTACGGACATCGCTGACAGATTTTTTTAAACTCGTAGAGGACTCGGTGAAAATGTTTCACCGAGTTCCTGAGTTTTCGCCGAGCTCGTAAAACTTTTCGAAGTCGGGAGCAGCTCGTTAGGGGCCCGCACGGGCACCACAAGATCGCAGGGGAGTCGTACAGTCAACGAACGATGTCCGTACAATTCTATGGACACCGGGCCGGAAACTTGCGAATTCCGCACGGGGCACGTAGGGCGTTACGTTCGCCATACGTCCTTGAAGACTCAGGTTGGAATAAAACCAGGAATATCTTTTGAGTTTCACAGAGTACACGAGGTACGTCCAAGCTCCTTGTGAACTCCATACAAGTTGTTTCCGATGTCCTCCGATTGCATCCTCCAAAAGAACGTACGGGGCCCGTAGGTATGTGGCCAGAAGCTATACGATTGTACGGAGACGGTACGGATTTTAAAAGTCTCTCTCTCTCTCTCACACACACGCACGCACGCACGCACGCACGCACGCACGCACGCACGCACGCACACACACACACACACACACACATCACTTACTCACATGCATAATGAAAACAAAGATGAACAAGCAAAGCAAGCGTATATAATACTTTCATATGATGAAATATGACGGGTAATTTCTAAACAGCTGAAGATAGTTCCGGTCATCTAAAGTGATATACAATATCACGTTCATATTCTTCTTTGCCTGTATGTAGTTGTGAAATGTAAAGTCTACTCTTCTGTTATCCAATATAGCACATTTCACTTACCTATTACAAACCAAACCAGACATAGGGTAATTGAATAATGTAATTGTAAATGAAAGTTTTTTCAATTACATCTCATTGTAATTCATTAATTACATCACCGCAAAGTTACCACAAAGAGTGAAACTGTTTACTATTTTTAAAGCAAATTGTATGCTGACAAAAGTACGGAAACGTATGTTGACCCCCTTTATATATGTTCCACAAATTCTTAACTTAAAAAGATAAGCGTGTATTATTGGCCTGGGGACTGAAAGTCCCCTAGTCCTAAGTTAGCATACCACATTTCAAAGTCTGCAGACAATTTAACTGTGCTGTGTGCGAATAACAACTGTAAACATGCGCTTTGGGAAAGTAGTGCAAGACAGACCAGATCAATCTTTTGTTTGAATGTCGCATACGATAAGAACATATTACAAATAAAACAGTACATTGAACTTCAAACGATTGCAGAAAGGTCTATAGCTTACGGGCTGCATTACACAATTTTTTCTGTTTTAAAATTATTGCGCTGTTAGCTGATTACGGAAGATAATCATATGCATGTCACGGAAAAGTACGGATATTTACGGAAATTTATGGAAACGTACGGAATTCGATATAAGAGTTTGAAGTTCGATTTTCAAATTTCTGATGTTATTTCATTGACAACTTTCTTATTTACGAACGATTACATATATATTTACTTAAAAATAAATTTCTTTGAAAAAAAAGATACAATTTACGTACATTCCCGAGAAGGAACTCACGTGATCAAAATCACCCGCCATTTATCGAGGACGCTGCATGTCAAGGCCCAGTGAACGGTTTCACCGGTTACAACTACAAAGTAACCAAGAATCATTTTTGGTTTTCCCTGTTATACACATTGTACAGTACTGTATTTATATTTCATCGTTGGTATTGCTTTGTTTATTTCTGTTTCA
>JAFMSR010001558.1:2500-26700 GCA_022818135.1 Saxidomus purpurata
GGTTGTAAAGCAATCGTTTCAGATGAGCAATGAATTGGAAATATATCATAACCATATGCACTGTTACATTAATACAATAAAGATGTGGCATTTAGGGAATTGTATCATTAACTAAATATCAGTTATTGTAATTCGACCATAAGAGCTTATTTGGTCTTCATATTTATTTGACTCTTATTTCATATATTCTTCATTAATCAATGAAATAAACCGACTGGTCGTTCACAATGATATAAACAGATTAACAAGTTATGTGTACTGTATGATAAAATCAGTGTATCCTGAAACCAAATTTGATATTTTCATTACAAGTTTCAGACTACATAAAAACGAATTTAAACTCTGATACTATAAGTATTTCATCAATAGAATCAAATCAGAAGCAAATAAGAACCGGCTACAGCATATAATTCATATCACCACATATGTTATATATTAAATTCAACTATTTTGAAAGAATGCTTGTAAGTTGGGAATTGAAGGCAGGTGAAGGTTATTTTATATAGACTATAATGGTTAATAAAATGTTTGAAAAACTTTACCTATTCCCAACTACAAAACAAGTTTTCACAGCTTTAAACTGCTCGCTCTCAGATTTTGGTAAAAAAATAAAATTCTTTAAACTGTATGTAAATAACATATTTTAGAACATTTGTTTAGTCATATAAAAAGGTTCCTGTATAAATTCCTGTCACGTATATCTGTAGATTTGAAATAATACTCTACCAAATAATAAAGCGTTGCAAACTTTTTTGGAATTCCAATATAAACATATACTGTAGCGGTGCCGTAAAACCAGCATTTTCAATAGATTTTTGCAAATTCCTACCTTGATTTTCGATTCTGTTGATTCTAGCCTTTAAATTTACATTTATGTACATGTATTAGTTTGTCATTTTTGAAACTTTTATTTCCTTCAGCGGCAACTGAGAGCGAGCCGCTTTAAGACTAAAAAGGAGTTCGAAGGGTAATTTACAACATGCACGTTTTCAGACACCAAATAATGAGGCCTGAATAGCATAACACATGTGAAACACATACTTGTCATTAATAAGGTGTAAACGTTAGGACGCTTCGTTCGGCAACACTTTCAGTTCTAGTTCTTCAAGATGTGTCCAGGTGAACCGCTGTAGAGCAATCGTTCCACTGGAATAAAAGTAAAGTTAAAAAGAATGAAAGAAAATGTCCTGCAGCATTATCATTTTACTGCGCGTTTGCATAAAAGTACTTCTCTTAGGCTAAAACATATAGACCCAGGTTTCACCACTTTCTTACAAGAAATATGTCGATTGTTACAGCATTTTTCAAAAGTACCAGTGCATAATTAAAGCAATTGACCTTTTGTTCCGATCAAAAGGCTTTAGCTAGTATATGACGTTCCCGCCAAAGAATATTTGCCAGTGCAAATGTTTTTTTTCAAAACAGTTTGCACACTGATTTCTTACATCCCAATACTTCTAGCTATATCTTTAACTGTCAATCGGTTGTTCTCTTCCGTCACTACCATTACAACAGCGAAGTTTGCTTTGGTCTTCCAACAGACAGACGATTTACCAGCTCTAAAAGATAAATATATCCGTTACACTTTGTATTCTGTGGGATTGGACATTAAATGTCCGTTTATTAAAACCTGCATTGTATTAATACCAAGTGACGTACGGCATTTAATAGACACAAATTGCAGCATTTCCTTCTAGTTACAAGATGTCTATGTGTATGGGTGCATGTATTTCAAACTTCAATAAAAACAAATTATAAGAAAGCAACGTGCAGTCCCAGGAGTAAAATTATATTATCATGTATAACAAAATGAATTTGCGGGTAGAATAATGACAGCTCTATCTATTATAAAACAACGTTGACGTATACCTATCTGTTATAAGTTGATTGTTTCCTCACTAAAACTGTTAGAAGATGTTTGCTGTTTTGAAATAACATTGACAACAATCCTGTGCTATATGTACAGCGATTTAAAAAGCAACGTTGGGAAAGTTTGTCATGCAGTTACTTTTCAATTTTGCCAGTAAGAAGTAAGTAAAAATCAACTTATCATCTACTTCAACACATGTCAGGTTTTTAAGCTTTACATGAAATAATGCTCCAAAGATAAGGCAAAATGTCAACTATTCATAACTTTAAATCAGGGCTCTAACTTGTTTAGAGTTGTAAATTCAAGCCGTGGTGATCAATTACGGGAAAACCTGTGGAATTTTCTTGATAACAAATGCAAAAATAATGACTCCTCTCCAGATATTAATTAAGTGTTACACAAATAGTTTCCAGGAAGTCGATAAACCATTTTAAATGTATGTGCTGTTAAAAGGTGCACCATAACTGGAATAATATCTATAATTTCGGTTCTTAAACTCCTGCGATGTGTCTGAAACATTCATTTAATTGACTTATAAGGATTGACCTCAAATTACAATACTATGATAAACTATTTGTCAACACAAAATGATACCATGCTAATCAGTGATTCCCAATTATATTCTCTATATGTTGATTTAAAACGTTTTTCAAATAACACAAAATTTAACTGTAAAATACTTGATTTATTTTATGTACATTATGAAAACTGTATAATAATAATCAATTCATTGTTTTGAAATAGTACATGTTAAAGCTTTACATGCCCTTTGTGGTATTGTGAATATGTGCATGTATATAGGAAGTTGTCTGCAGTATCAGATTTATTGATACTAATATATATACATTTGCACACTATCTCCAGAAACATACACAAACCTTTCTTGGTGTATATTGTTAACAGTCTAGTTACCTGTATGTACTGCAGAACTTGTGAACAAATGAATCAACTATGGATAGATTCGTTTTATAACCCAAAAACTGTAAAAGAAGCTTGCCTTTAAGTCTACAGAATAAAACGCAATTTTGATTCTGTTGTCAAGGCTAGTGTAGCAGTGGCCTAAAATTTGTACGTTTTATGACAGACTAAATCATTTTGTCTGTACATTTGCCTTTTATCATTGTGTAAAACACCTATTCATTGAAATGACTCTGTCACTCAGACAGAATAACACGTTTGCATTTTATACTGACATTTTGTTAATACTACCAAAAAGCAAGGAGCTGCAATGATCAGCAGGTTCAGAGCAATGTCCTATTGATCTATAGAACATAAACCACCCACTAGAAACAATAACCACTCTAGTTTTTCCATCCACTGGTATTTGTTCACAGGTTTTACTGCAGCTCTGTATTTTTGAAGTAGATATTGTATATAGAATTCGAGTTCGAAGTTTGTAGGAAATCGATGCCACGCCCTTTTAGGTATTCCTGAATATACTACTTTGACAATAACCCATTTTCATATGCTTTTGATTTCATGTCTTACTAATACATCTAATGTACATGACATATTTGCATAAATGAGGAGAATGCATATCAACCGCAGAATTACACATCAGCGAAATTAACTCCTAAATTCTCCTGATTTTAGCATAGTTTTAATACTGATCTGCCACAGGTTCTGAACATATATTCTTTCATATAAAGCATTTTTCTATTATTAGACAACGAAATTAATATTTTGGCCTTTAGTTGGAAATATCTGAATAATGCTAGCTATTATTATTCAACTTTACAATATTACACACTGTATTAGATCAATTGCACACATGATATGAAAAAAGTAGAATTAATACAATGTATAAATCGTAACTGAGTCAATATGAGAAAAGAAGGGCAAAAACGAGAAACAGGGCCAATATGGATTTCAAGCATTCTGATTTGTTTTAAAGAGAAGGCCAATACGGAGAAGTCACTTCTGTTAGATTTTTAAATGACGCCATTTTGTTTTTAGACTCCTGCTGATATCTTAACTTACTAAGTTAAATACAAATAAAATTGATATTTTTCCAAGAACACTTATATTCTTCTTCTTTTTTAGCCAATATTGTATAACAAAATCATCATTAATCAAGTGATTTCAAATTGGCCATGTTAATTGTCCTCAGGCAGGCGTATTGGCCATCGGCCTTCAGCCAATACGACCACCCTGGGACAAATAGAAAGGCCAATATGAAATCACTTGATTAATAACATTATATTATAAAATTTATAACATGCAGATCAAATCAATCAAATAAACCCATTTCATATCTTTGCAATTGTATCAAATGATAGATGGACAGCTTTGATAGGCTTTTATTGTGGCAACGTTAATTAGAAATCATTCTGCTTGTGGTGTGTGTAGTACCACATTTTACGTTAAAACTGTTACTATTCCAAACAACACATTACTCCCAGAAAATAAATATGTGTTGCTAAAACATTAAAAGCAATTATTGTAAGCGAAGGCTTTAAATATTGAAGATAATTTTCTCCCATGTCGGGAGTTGATTGAAACAGCGTGCGAGTACTTTTGTCAAACAACACTGTTTTTGCTTATGAAATTTCATTAATTTGTTCAGATGCCAAAACCTTCTAACCATAGTTCACATTGTTACTGTTGTTCTTATTAAGAAGTGGCAGATCGTCACCCACTTTGATAACTGTATAATGAAAAGCTATAGTAAAGTTCATAAAGACTCGAGCTCTTTTCTACAAAAAGAAAAGTCATTGTGAAATCAACTGAACTGTGATGTATTTTATTCGACAGAACGGGTTGTATCTCCTACTCCTATACTATACTCCCATTTAATAATTTGTACTATCCTTAATATAAATTCACCCTGGCCTACGTTTCCACCAATCCAATATGTTGTGATTTCCATATCTTACCAAATTATATCATTATATGTATGTGCATAAGTATAATATTCAACAATATTTCATGACTTGTTTATCATATTTTCATCATATTTCAAAATGTATTTAACAAAACCGTAGTTTGCCTTAGTGCAATAAATCAGGACGGGATTCGGTATCACTTGAATCTAGATTTAGCTTTATGCTCATTGACAAGTGATAAATTCAGACATTAGATACATTTTGCTACATGTAAGACTTTTCACCAGTACACCAGATCGGGATATGTGCAGTATTTTTGATTACAGTAAAAAAGCTCAGAAATATTTTTACTTTATTTTTAATTTACTACAAAGGAGACTGTTTGCTGATTTCCTATTATATCAAACAACGCCATTAAGATCTTTGTTAAAATTCGTTCACCAGATATTGCTATCTGACCAAATGAATAAAAGTCATAAATAATAATGGTGTCTGACCTTAAGATCCTCACGGCATTTCAATCAACAGGAACATTTTGAGTACATTTTCTTCTCTTACTAAGGCATTGGACTAAATAATTGCTCGCGATGTTTCAGCGGTAAATATTTGTTGCCCTAGGACGGATAATATATTGTCCAAAACAGTAGCATGTTTCCTCAGTAAACTAAGTGCATGTCAACATACATCATAAACACGCTGAATTCTAATGAACGTTACGACAATTAAAGCCCATCAGAAGTCTCATCTGAAACAATGCAAGAGTACAAAGATATTGACTCGGTATATCAATTTATTTGCACTGCATGCTATTATTTGAGTTTAAACACTATACATATTTAATCAAATTGATTTTTTAAAATTAATTTTAATGTGTGATAACATAACAGCTTAACAATAGGTAACATAAAATCAGACGCTGTAACCAATCATCATTTTTCTTTAAAATAATATTTGCAGTTTACTGAAGCATTGTATTTCTTTGAGAACAAATTCTTCAAGTATTTAAGTTTATAAGCAAAACTGAGAAAAATAACTACAGAAGAAGCAAATGTATTATTAGCTGTAAACCACGATCAGTCTTGAATTAAACATGGATTATGATTTCTTGATGACGGTGATGACAAAGACCTCGACTGGAAGATTATGAGTGTCTGAGATAGATAATGAGCAAGATAGTTTTAGTGTAAAGAATAAAAGCCGAAAATCAAGCATACGAAATGCTATAAACAATTGAGACTATAATAAGATAAACACGGAGTGCGTCTTTCACATATTCTACAGTATCATTGTATTTCATTTTTCGACTGCGAATGGTGTCATACAATACAGAGAATAATATGGGAATGTTAGTCAAACCGTTTTACGTTCATTTTCACATCCCGTTTATGACCTGGTACCCAGAGACTGTTTGAGTAAGTCGGTGTATAGTCCACCACGAACCTACGGGTATATTACGTGTATTCATCTACGTGTTGATATTAAATAGAGTTATGAGAACGGAATTGAAACGTTCACCGTGTATTTCGACAGCAAAAAAGCATTTGATCTCGAATATCCCTCAAAGTAAGGCTAAAAAATCCATCTATAAAATCTAGAACACAAAAATGAGGCTTTTAAGGGCTGATATAAAGCAAACTCATAACATAGAGGGTCTTGTTTGGTGATATCTAAGCCAAAACGAGTAGCAAAAACGAAATAAAAAAAACACAGTATGTCTTATTTACTGAGACATCGTACTTTTTACGTTTCAAACCTCTACCTAGCTTCTTCTTATTTTTTTCTTAAGTTACCACAATTTACACAGGAGACTATGAACGATTCCTTACAAAAATGCCATAAATCAAAACCTAAGTTAATATACATGACACACTGGCACCAGAGTACTGAACTGCCCTGTAATTTCAACAAAATACCAAAAGATATACCTAAATAACACCCAATCATAAAAAATACACAAATAATGGTAAAAAGTATTTTTCTGACAAATCCCCGTATACACTGTTCTATATTATTCACATGGTTTGAACGTTTTCAACAGGGGGTCCGGTCGCCGCTCTTTTTGTAACATTCAAGCAAGCATTTGAAGATCAACACCGGTCGCGTTCAACAGACAATACATTTATCTACCAAACTGGCAAGTAACATTTTTTTAAAAAGCTACCGTTCCTATAAAATCTTCAAGAATTGTGGACAAGTAGGTACAGGAAATACATAAACTGTAAAAACAATTTGTAAAACTTTACGTAAGCAGCACAAAGTATCACTTCTGTGCATAACCGTATGATGTGTTTGAAAGGTCATTTGAGTTGAACCGGAAGTCAGCAGTGACGGAAAATATCAAGAAAACGGAGAGAGCGAAATAGCTCAATATTCTTGAAGAATTTGATAGAAATGGTAGCTTTTTAAAAAGTGTTAATTACCAATTTGGTAGATGATTATATTGTCTGTTAAACGCGACTGCTGTTGATTTTCAATTGCTTGCTTAAATATTACAAAAAAGCGGTGACCGGCCCCCTGTCAAAAACGTTCAACACCATGTGAATAATATAGAACAGCTAGTGTATCCGGTGGTTTGTCAGAAAATGACTTTTTACCATCTTTTGTGTATTTGTTCATGAAAGGGTGTTATTTAGGTATATTTTTGTTAGAATTACAGGTCATTACAGTACTCTGGTGCCAGTGACATGACACAAAGTACATAAAATATCCACAACGACAGTCTTTGACATTTTTTTACATTATTGTTGCTATTATCTGAGTAATTTAATAATGGTACCTGAAGAGTTTCGTAAATGTCAGAAATATGTCCTTGTTCGATTTAATATCAGCTCTGTGGCACATCGTCTTGAATGATCTAAAGTAACAAATGCTCAAAAGATATAAAGGTCATGGGAAACGTGTACTTTTTCAGTGAGAATAGTTCCATTTTAAATCTCAAGAGTAAGAAATTTCTTAGATGGAATGCAGGGAGACTTCGTGAATCTGTAAATGCAATCAAAAGTTTCTCATAATTACATTTCATGTTTACGCTTGCAGCTTCCTATTTCCCTTTAGCTTAAATTTCTTCCAGTCAATGATGAAAGTTTAGTGCACCTGACATGAAACTCACGTTATCTTCGTGCAGTTCTAGCTTCACCAATCTAATTCCATGTATATAACCCTTGGTTATTTGCCAAAGGAAATGAACAGAAGCAAAGTATTAATTCTAAAATAAACAAGATACGTTAAAAGTGTGTAATAAACGGTCGAGGCTACCATAAACGTCTCTTATATTGTCACTTCTTCACATTAAGCAGTGATTTTAACCATCTTTGGCAAATCATACACACCACAAAATAGAATTCAGATTTTAGTTTACGTTATACTGACGTGATTTGAGTATTTTAATGACTTATTTATAACCTAATTTGTTACTGTAATTTCTCTTGTTGATAATGTGCCTAATTAAGTTATAGGCTCCCGAAAGGTTTCCTATTAAAAGCTACTCAACGCCGTGTACGCGTGTGATCTAGAAATACTAAAAGATCTTTCCTTTAAATTGAAACGGAGACTATACTTATTTGAGATATTGTGTTTAATTTTCCATGCTGGACATTTATATAAAAGTATATGAGTATATAATATCATAGCTTTGTTGTATGACAACATAACAAATCAGATGGAAGACTTGAAATGGGTCGGAAAAACACGCGCGAGAACAGAGCTTTTGTGTAGTGTACTTAATTGAATTGTCACTCTTTTTGTTTGCTATCCCGACAATGCATGGTGTTTTCCCTGTGATAAAGCCATTCCGTGACATTCAAACAGATACTAGTATCTACAAAATATTTTAAAACAAAGGCAGCCTCGAAGGAACTTAAATTTAAAATTTAATTTCATTTATTGCTAAAAATAATCCCACAGAATTAACAAGAAGAATGGATCGTGGTGACACATGAGCACATTTTTGATAATCATTTGATAATCACCCTTTATGTGTTAGTGCAAATAATATCATATGGGTGCACGCAGAAAAAGTCATTGATACTTATAGAATATTATATGGCTGAGCAGTGCCTTTGAGTGATAATCGTCCCGGTATTGCAATAGTTATCACTCCATGACACTGGTCAGCTATTTATTGTTGTTTATAATACACATATGAGTCCATTAGCCACTTTCTCTTTTTTTTCTCTTTCAACCTTGAGTGTATGTCTTCACGAAAAAAGATACCTGACATAGAACGGACGCCAGATGTTAGCTGGAAAAAGCAAAGCGTTGCTCCTCTTGTATCCAAGAAACATGTTAACAGTGATCGATCAAATGTGTTCATATAAGTCGTTTCAGTAACATAACTTGCTGTGGGGCTCGTTTTGGGGAGGCTGCGTTTTTGGTACGTGGCATTCCCTGTTTGATATTATTTTTGTTTTTTTCGTTACTTGCTTCCGAGCTATTGTAGTATCTAAATACAAATTTCATTAAGAAGTTTCCTAAATCTAACATTCATGTCACTAACGACTCCAAGCAGCCATTTTTGTCATGACATGAAGTCATGTTTGAACGTTTTCAAATTTTCCAATGAAATTTATGTGATCATGTGCATGCAAATATGCGCGTGCAATTTTTCTCTATACAAAAAAAATGTTACTATTTTAGTAACATGCGTATAAATACATTTTGAAACATGAAATAAATAAATAAGCAAAAGGATACCTGTCAGTTACATAAAACTTTTTATAAAAAATAAATTTACTGCTTGTGATTTGCTTTTTAATGCTTTGTCTAAATAAGGACAGTTCGGATAATAAGCTCGGAGTAGATAAGCGATTTGGGATGAACTGGTTAGAAACCCAGAGGTAGTCGCACGTGTATCGGTCCATGTAAAGGAAGAAAGAGCTAGGGCATGGTACCCGGATTCACTTGTATCTGCATCTGTCTCTCTGCAACCTGCGCCTTTCAGGAACCTTGGCAAGTTCACCAAGGAAGGAGTCCCAGGTTCGGCCGGGACTTATAAACAATCAAAGAAACAGAAGCGTTACCGACACCTAAAGGTCGGTTGAATTACAGTATAATGCAATTTTTCTATTACATGTAAATAAAATGTCTATTCTTGTTTCATTATATCGAATGTCTATAGTTTTATTATTTTTGCATGGTATGCTGAAATCTCAGTTATTTGTTACACGATCGCTACCTTATGGACAATTCCTATATTTTAGAAAGTACTCGCATATGTTATTGAGAATTTACATTCCAGTGAGACGCAATTGTTTAAACAATGGTCTTCTACAGTAAACGAAACAGATTTTGCCAATGAAAATACCATCAATAACTTTAGAAGAGGAAAGATTTATGAAGAAAATAACCCCATGCTTTTTCTTATTAAGTGGAACTGTGTGTAGGTGCCAGGGTCAGACACAATCAGTGTTTATGACATAGAGTGGGGATATTCTGTAGAACTATGTGACTGGTAGGAAAACTGTAGAGCTTATTAAGTAAATATCTAAACAGATTGGTTACATTTTTCTCTTATATTCTTATGAGTTTAGCGTTAGATGGAGTACATGTAGTCTTTGTGTACTGTGGCATATTTGTTATATTTCAACAGGGAAGTGTTCAAGAGACTTCTCTCACTTGAGGAGGAAACGTGTGTATTATTAGGTGCCAGACGTTCCTTACCGTGGAATTGAACAACAATCACCTGTTATACTGCATGTACTTCAAATGAAAAGAACTTTGTTTTCTTATGATGTGTACAAAAATAAAAAAAAACAATTATTTATCACAAGAAGAGAGCAATAATGCGATCATAATGAATTTCGAGGCTGAGTCACATTAGTGTAGCTTTTCCAACGGCCCATGTCTTTTCAAATGGTCCCTTTGTCCAGCAAATTTCAGTCAATAATCGATGTTTAAACCAAATTCGATTTGCATAAATAATTAAGAATCCTCAACAGTACAATGTTTTTCATCTCTTACATAACAAACAAAAACAATGTCTTGCAATCGGTGAAAGCTCTGAATTGGTATTTTACGTTTAAAACTCATTGTTCACTGTTTACGATTTTACTATCTCTAAAATGATATACTAAGTAAGTTTCAACAATACAAATAATAATCTAGGTACATGTAGCAATTTGGTCTTTAAAATAAAATGTTGGATAACTAAAGTATTGGTGTGACGAACTGCAACATTATATGCTTATATCTAAGGCGTTTATAACGCTTTATAATTTGGAAGCATATAATTTCAAAAATGCAGGAATACTTTATAGGAATTTATGCTGAAACCTTTGTTCTAAAATATGTTAATTTCGGACAGTCTGAGAAGGAGTAGCTTTAAAGCAAGTGAAATGGAATGTGATATGGGCCAGACAGACCTGTGTATGCACAGTAGAGGTTTTAGTCATTGAATGTTGGCTTCTGATTTTCATAATCAGCTAATGCAAAGCTATTATTGCAGTAGGTAAAGGGTGATAAATGATGATGCACATAATTAAAATAATTATTATTTTCTTATTTAAAGTCCCAGCAATAGTAACACAAATTTATTGATAGGATGATGATAGAACCACATTCTATTCACTCTAAAACAATGTTGACATTATATGTCTTTCTTTCGTGTTGAAATTGTTTCTTCAAGAAAAAGAGTTGCCAGAAAGTATTATTTATTTTTTTGCAATATCATTGAAAAAAGTACTGCGCTATGTTTCCAATATGTACTTATCCAAAGTTAGGAATGTTTTTCGGACAAATAAGGTCATTTCTGTCAGTAAGACATCTGTCATGATAAAATGAGAGCCACTTGTAAATGTGATCCTGTGACTAGCATTTACAAATATGAAAAAACTCAACATTTTACTTGCTTTTTGTACACATTAAAAAAATATTGTGGTAAGTAGATTGTCAATGTTATACAATAAAGGTATACGCGTTCTCTTTCAAACAATTGAGTAAAGTGTTATGTAAATGCATTTTTCAAACAAGTTACTCTTGCTACAAGAAAATAGTACAATAATTATTTTCCACTAACAAATTATTTATTTTAGTGCTAGAGACGTCCTTTAAGTCATTCAAAAATCGAGAAAAAAAATCAAAGAGAGTTTTATGGATAGAATAAAGCCATTAAAGAATTTTCTAATTTTCATAAATATTAAAAAAAAAATCAAAAACATCAAAGAGAGTTTTATGGAATAAAGCCATTAAAGAATTTTCTAATTTTCATAAATATTCAAAAAAAATAAAATAAAAAAAAGATCATAGACTTTTGCCATTAAAGAATTTTCTAATTTTCATAAATATTCTCAACTGTCACTATTTCTCTAAAATGGAGAATTAAGTTTTTGCAAAAATAATGTGTTGGGGTTATCAAATCTTGCTGAATATGCATGTGAAGTCACATGTAAAATATTGAAGCAAATGTTTTTTTATGATATAAAAACTTTTCATTGTTGGGTAATTCACTACATGTTACTTAAAAAAAAACATGAATTAATATAAGCAATAAACCATAAAGTCTAATTATTGGACTAAATGTCCAGTCTAAAGACACCTAATCACACTACTGATAAGGGGCTGTAAAACAATTTAGGGATTAGAATTCTTGCCGGAGTTAGGGTCACTTATGAAGAAGTTTTTAGTTGTCTTTAGGAAGTCAGTTTGACAATGTGTCGTTTGTGAGAATAATTTAATGTGGCAGTGTATGAGAAATATTACAGTTTGAATTATAGTTTTGCTATAATGTGTCTCTGAGCCACTGACTCAATGTCAGTACTGATGAATGTCCGTCGTCCACCTGTCGTCCGCCCTTCGTCCGCACTTACTTTAAGTGATTACTTGGCATTAACCAAACTTTGCTCAATTCATGCCCCTGGTGTTTAATGTTGTCAGTCAAGGGTTGAAATCTTGCACAGGAGAAGCTGAAGTATTATTTGGCATATAGCATTTTATAGTGATCCACTACCAGCTTTGTTCGGATCATCTCTAAGGTTGAAGTTGACCTCACCAAGCCACACCCTGTGACCCTGACAATTACCTTTTGTTTATGAAGCAACATCAAAGAAATTTGAACCACGCATACAGTTTTTGGGGAATCCAGCATTTCAATTGATATCCATGTAATAATTAGTATAACCCTTTGAAACTTTATTCATAAAGGTATAGTATTCATATATGATTCTTGTACAGTCTTCATCTACAAAAACGCTTGCTTGAGTTCAGTAAAGTTTCAATAGTGTGATCAATTTAAAGCCTTTATCATGTTCTCTGTTTGCTAAAGTAAGCGATATACTGCCAACTTAGCCCTCTTGTTTCATATCTAAACTGTCTCTGATTCTGATTCTAGTAGTAAGTCTTCTGATCAGTGTATTCGGGAGTGTAGCTTAATAGTTTCAGTGATCTTTTTTGAAGGCACTGACAATGTAGACTGTATCCTGGCTTAACATAAAGTGAAACGTTTTGCTACATCTGAGCGGAGAAAATATTAAATATGCCTCCTTATCGCTCACCTGGCTACCATTGGCTATTATACAAGGTCATTAATAGCAGAAAGGGTCGACTGTGACCTGCGGATTCTGATTTAAAAAACTTCATAAAGGTCCAATACATAATGCTATGTTGCAAATATATTAGCTCTGTGCCTAGTAGGTCTAGACAAGAAGACTTTTAAAGTTTTCCCTATAATAACCTATGTTAAATTAAGTGACGCCCCGGCCAGGTCCAATCTTCAGCCAGGGTCATGATTATTCATATATTAAGTTCACTAGGCAATGCTACATAATGAATATCTTAGCTCAAAGCCAAGTGGTTCTAGAGAAGATTTTAAAAAAGTTTTTCCTATATAAGCCTTTTTAAAATCAAAGCCCCTGGTCGGGATCAATTTTGACGCGGGGTCATGATTCAAACGGTCTTGGTAGACGTACACTAGACATTGCTGCATCTCAATTATTAAGCGCTAGGCCTTTCTGTTGTTGAGAAGAAGATTTTTAAAGTTTTTATTTCCGTTACCAAAGCAACCAGAGTTCTGCATGGAATGGAACTATTTGAACAAGTATGATAGAGCTTTATGCACGGGACATCCCTGCCAAGTCTCATCAATATGGGCCCAGTGGTTTCATGGGAAATGTCGTTTGGAGGAAAATATGAACGTAAGACGTACGATGGACGGTAAGCAATCCCAATTGCTTAAATTATCTTTTCGTGCCAGATGAGCTAAAAACAGAGGCTGCTTGTAATATCGTATTAGTAGTCACAGATAAAATAACCTATGTGGAAACTCTCCCGCCAGATTAATGAAGCAGAGGTATAGCAATAATATGATATAACCGAAAAAAGTGACAACTTTTGCGAGACACATGGTCTACATGGGATCCATATCGACCATAGGGAAATAATAAGCCTTCAGAAAGAAAAAGGTTCGACAAACTTAATTACGATTGTCTGGGTTGAATCTTTCGTCAAAATTATTGTTACACAGACAGGGTAGAAAAAAGGTTCATGATATATGTAGCACCTCAGCGCGGAACAATGCATTTAAAAAAGAATCAAAGAGTACAGTTTTATTTTCATAATCATTCGCTTTAGATACAATGTATGACACACAAGATGGAATATGATCACACACAATAAAACAAGACTTATTGCATTACCCAACTCACTCATTTAATACATGTACCTCATTCACACATTAAAGGGAACATACAAACTGTTGGAAAAACAATTACTAGTTATTATATGTTTTTCTATTTTTCATGCCTGGTGGTAATGTACAGATTCAAATGAGTTGTCTATGGCCCCGGTCATGTATAATTGAAAGTACATTTGCACTTGATTTATATTCAATATATCAAATATATATTATGACTTTTAATATCCTGTTAAAAGTATCCACAAAAATGAAATAAGCACCAGTCAGTCATTAGCAACTAAATAAAATACAGTGCACATATTTTGTATCACAACTGTCTTTAACGCCGCCTGTGTAATTACAATTTATAAACTGATTATAACGAATAAGGTATGTACAAAACTTATCATAGCTGATGAATTTGTTTTCTGAATACTTTTAGGGTAAATTAAGTATTTTAGAATGTTATTTTCAAGTTTTGCTTAAATTGTCAAACTATTGTCCATCAAAGAAAATATCTTAGAAATAATAGACGTGTCCCTGTATTTTATCGTTGATTAATATACAACAAGGACATCGAGTTAAAAGAGTAATTAATCCCTGCGCGTGATTGGCTGTGAATGTGTACCACTAACGAAACAACGTTTTTAAGAAATGCAATTCCACGTGTTTTAAAATGGGTGTACATTTACTTAGGTTTGTTAGATTTCAGAAAGTACATTTTGTACATTGTATTTTGGAATCGTGTCTGTCGTGTTTATTCGGGCATATCCCACTGATGTTTGATTGATAATGCAATCTAAAACAATTTCAAGTTTCCTGAACGAGCTTTAAAACATATCTTTTCTAAATTGAAACAAACTGCCATAGGAAGCATTTTAAATTATTTCATTAAAACGTAACACTTTTCAAAACATTGAATTATTTATTATTTTTATGAAGCTTCAGTTTTATATAATATGATTTCTATCTGATATATTTATGTAGTAGTCGTTTGTCATTTAGATTTGCACATATATTTCTAATCTGCAAACCTTGTTTCTTATCTTACGACAGCAAATTGCTATTGAGAATTAATCAAAGAACTGTAAGATGCAACACTTATAAATTAATTCCATCAGCACTCTTCTCTAAAACAAACAAGTTACAAGACATGGAACAAATTATATTTTTCGATGTTCATGTAAGACGTGATGAGTTTCGGAAATTGGATTTTTCACCGCAGTTCAGAAGACAAAAGTTTTACATGCTCACTACAGGCGCGAAATGAAGTACTGTATGTAAAACAAATATTAACACACGATGCATTAACAGATCATTCTACTCCAACAGGTGGAGCAGACAACGTTTGTCAAATATATTGCTAGAGCTACATTGTAAGTATCAATTGTAGAAGGATTTATAGAAGAATCTGTAATTTCTCAAATGAAATACATTGCGCTGAAATGCGATTTAAAAGGGACAGGAATTTCCATCGGCTGTGCTGTACAGATAGACAAATTGTCTTTCTTTATGTGTCGTTCACACAGAACAATAGAGGGTGCCTACGCTTTACAGAAAATAGTGTAGCATTATAGATTCCTAACTAAAATATAGCAAACTGCATTATTCTCAGGATTCATTAAAGGGGCACTCCCTACATCTTGCAAATTATATCCTCCAAACATAAAGGATGTGTTCAATGAACGTAAAATGATAAACAAATACAACGGTATTGAACTTTATCGAAAATTTCCTCATTTTAGCACAATTAGTCAACATAGAAACCTTCTGTAATCAACCGCTATAAGCCTATTAGTTGTAACCCCATAACTTTACGTAGATTGAATAGTTTACGGTACTGCGAACCCATGACCCTCCGATCCTGAGGTGAACGCGCTACCACTGCGCCACAGTAATAAACCGGTATCCAATCAATAATTTAAAAAACAGTGAAGGATTGCGGCACTACAGCAAATCTTACTTCGCTGATATTAGTGTTTATTACTTCGAGGTTTAGCTCGAACTTATATAATTGTTGACAATTCTATCAATTAACATTATTACTGACAGCTTTGATGTACTATTACAAAATTTCATACAGTTTAAGAGTGTTCCGCTCTAAATCAGCATCCGATTAAGTTTCACTTCAAGATTATCATATATGTCTTATTCATAAGATGTTTATTGTTTTCAAACTAGGCAATACTAATAAACTTGGGAGAACTTCATAACAATAAAAAGAAGACACTAAAACTATAAAATGCTCTATCAAACGAGATTGTTGTTTGGAAAGTTCACTTTCAAGAAAGCTTTTTGTTTATTTATACTAATCGCTGACTTCTTTTTATTCTTTCTCATGCAACGGATCCATAATCTGTTTTTCTGGCTTCATACAAAATCTCAATTTTACCATTTTTCACCTTAATGCCTATGACCAACGTACTATCACATATTTAATGCACAAAAGCCTTGAAATATGTTTTGCCTCAGAAAATGAAATTTCAACGTTATAGTTTCACAAAGGAGTTTTTACGATTCCACAATATTCCAAAAATACCACAGGGATATGTTTGAAGTAAATCTTTACTATAATTGATGCAACTTCTCGCACCATCTTAGTAATTTTTGTACGATAAATGGCCTTAGTTTCTCTCTTGGCAGGAATTTGTATGCATACATCATCAGATTATAAGATCATCTGACAACATGAATCATAAAACGGAATCAGTTTTCATATTAATACAATTTGTTTACGTCTTGAAATTCTGGTACCATTTCATTTGAATAATTTACTTGGGATCCATAGTCTGAGCACATAACAGGCCTTATAAATGTGAAATAGGTTTGGACATATATTTCACAGCCAGCGTAATGTCTTTTTTTCGAAATTGTTTTATGATTTATGTATCACGCATGTTACAAATTGAGTGCACTAATCACATTTGTTTAGTATTTCCCAAGCAACTAAATGTCGATATAATTTTACGAATATTTGCATTTTCAAGCTCACACCGCATTACAAGAATATCTAAACCCATTTTCATGAAAGAACAGTTACAGAGTTGACAGCTGCTTGATTAATTCAGTAATCAATCTTTTGAAATGAATCAAGCACGGCATTTATCATTTAGGGGGACTCAAAAGACACAGACAAATTTACAAAGTTTATAATAATTCAAAACCATTTGCAAATTAATCTAAGGTTTTGGTTGAAGCTGTTTTGAATTTGCAAGAACACCTCAACAGTAATGATTCATTTATCGGTTATATATCAAATCTTGTGCTCAACCTCTTGATTTTTTTCAGTGCTCATTACCAATTTTTCAAAGGTTAAGAGAGCATGGGACTTTTGTATTTGAAGACTGTCGTTCATTGAGATATTTCAATTTTAAATGTCAAGGGTAAGGAAATTTCTTGAATATATTGCAGAGAGACTTTGAGAATTTGTTAAATTCAAGCAAAACTTTTTTGTATTTATGTTTACGCTTGCAGCTTCCTTTATCCTTTTAGCTAAGGTTTCCTCCAGTTTGTGATGGAATCCAAATGCAAATAGCACGATCCTCCTGATATGCTCATACAGTACACTCTTCACAATTCTAGTTCGGTGTTTAACAACTCTACAGAAATAAAGTATTCATTCTAATTTAAACAAAATACATTAAATATGTAAAATGAACGGTTGTGACTGCTACAAACGTCTTTTATAGTGTGTCTTATTCACTTTAATCAGTGATTTTAACAACCTTTGCCATATTATTCAAACTATAAAATAGGATTCAGCATTTACTTTACGTTATTCTGACGTTATTTGAGTGATTTAATGGAATATTTACAACCCGATTTTCTCTTGTAATTTCTATTTTAGATAACGTTGGTTTGTCTATCAAAAGCTGGGCAACACTGTGAACTTGGGTGATCCAGAAATATTAAACCAATCTAAAGGGACAATGTGCATTTGACATTTTGCGGTACTTTACTAACGTTTGACATTTCTGTGCAAATGTAGATACGAGCGTATTATATGCGATATGACAAAATATAGCAAGGCAAATTTGAGTGGGACGAAACGCCCTTGACGTATTTTTGGTGCCGCGTAGGAGTTGCGGTATAGTCTTACACATCACCATGACATCAATTATGGTCTTTTCATGATCGATGCAGCTCTCTCAAACTTGAATGGTGTATATAATATAATTTAGCAGTATGATATATATCTTTAGAAGTTAACTTTGTTTATAAATAAATAAAATACTCCTATAAGATGTTCCAACACACTGAGTGACCAGTGTCTTTTTGTTAACATGAGCATCATCATGTACTGAATTTATTAGTAATTAAATACTTAAACAAAATTGTTTACAAACTGGCGAAATATAAAAGGAGAATTTTAAGCCTTTGAATATTTCGGCAATAAGATTTTAACTAAAGCTGGTACAGTACTGTTGCTACCCGAACTGGAAATTACAATGCCTATACAGCATGCTTCAAGTCCAAGGACCACATTGACAAGTAGCTCTTATTTTGCAAAGAAAGATGTCTTACCGGCATTTCTTTTTCGAGAAAAAGCGACTTGAATACACAATAAATGATCATTGTTTTAGAATGAACAGAACAGGTTATTATAAAGGATCTTTTGATGCACCTAGGTCAAAAGGTCAAATGTTGAACCTACTTGCATTTATGTACAACTATATACCTTAATTATTTCTACTAGGAAGGTCTCCTTTGTGAGAAAATTTTGTCGCAAGTAAACAAGAATTTATATTGGAGTGAGACAAAAAAATAAATAATTGTCACCTGCAGTAAACGAAACAGAATACCACCAATAACATCATAAAAAGAACGATTTATGAATAAATAATACCATGTTTTTCTTGTTGATTGGAACAGTGTGTAGGTGCTAGGGTCAGACACAATCAATCCTTATGACATGGAGTGGGGGTATTCTGTAATACATACTGATCAGTACGAGCATTTGTGAGATTATTTAGCAAAGACTTTAACAGATTGATTATGTTTTGCTTCCTTCCATATTCTTACGGTTTTAGTATTAGCTAGAAACATTGACAGTTTCTATGCTCTATGGCATATTAAGGTAAAGGGCTTCTCCGGCGAACTGTTTAAGATAATGTACTCATTAGAATGTTTTGAAAACTGTTTTCGTACACGGTGCCAGCCGTGCTGTAGCGTCCAACTGCAAACACCTATTTCATTGTATTTAATTCAAGTGAGAAGAATGTTGTACTTTTTTATGTTGCACATACAATAAACTCCTGTTTTGATGGACTCCTTGAGACCATTTTAATTTGTTCCCTATATCCGGAGTTTGTATTATATATAATATTTTTATATAAAATAAAGAAAGAAAAAAATATCTGACAAAAACAAAAATGTTCCTTATATCCAGATTTTCGCTATATCCGGAGTCGTTATATGCGGAATTTACTGTATACATGTATTTCTGCGACATCTAATTGCTTCGTTACATAGAGCAATAAAAAATCAGGTGGTTAAAGCTGCTCGCTCACAATTTCAGATGAAAACATTTAATTTCTCCAAAATGATGTATTCAGGCATAAAATGTAAAAGTAATGCTAGAATCAACAAAGAAATTAACAATCTCGTTAGCAAATTGTCAAAATACATTGAAAATGTAGGTTGGGCGTGTTTTAACGAAACTGCTTCGCTATATGGTTTGCAACGCTTTATAATTTTGTAGCGTATAATTTAAAATATGAAGATATAGTCGACTGGAATTTATACTGGAACCTTTGTTTTGACTATAGGTCCCAAAATATGTTATTTTCAAACAGTTTTAAAAAAATCTGAGAGCGAGCAGCTTTAAGTCCAATCTGTGAGACTCTGCAATGGCCAAGAATAAAAAGTAAAACATACCTCACACAAGTCACCAAGCGGATTTAATGTCAGATAGGAGAACTTAAAGGGGCAGTCCCTACATCTAGCAGATTGTATTCTCCAAACAACAAGTATGTATCCAATGAATGTAAAATAATAAATACTATTTAAAGAACAAATTATGTCAAAAAATGCTTCGTTTTTCCACAAATAATCAACATAGAGGCCTTTGATAATAAATCGCTTTCCACCCATGAATTGTTCAACAACAACTTTACATAGAGTATTAAATGGTTTATGGTAGTGCATCAAATTTTGAAACGCTGATTTTGTCGATAGTGACTTGAATATATATTTTAAACTTTAAGGTTAAGTTATAATACTTGCAGATACTCTATTATTTATTATTTTAAGTAATTTAGTTTGACATCAGTTGTAGGGTGTTTCTCTTTAAATCAATAATTGATTGAACAATTCAAGCTTAAAGCTAACTCGATTTGTCTGGAACCCCCACCCCTCCCCCCACCTCCCACCACAACATATTTCAGAAGGAAATCCAACGCCGATATCCTGATTTCTCGACGTCGACCCACCCTTACATAACATGAAAAAACAATGCAGTATTGTTAACAGGGAAAGCTATAAATTCTGGTAGGTCAGTTTGTTTCAAATGTTAACATTACAATATCAGGTAGTCAAGAATGAAAGACATTTTGAATGCATCCCGCCGTCAACGGAACCAAAGGAGCAGAAGGAAACGAGATAAGCGGGAACTGTGAATACTGTGACTAACGAAGAACACACAATCTACATGGTATTGTCATAAGTGACAGAATAATGTTAGACTTTAAAACAAACAACGTTCTACAGACCTGGGTTGAATTTTCCTTCAAGGCGATTGTTGGATAGTGAGTCGGATCAAGTTAATTTTGGAAGCACTTGCTTATAGGTTAAAAACTATATTTTGTTGCTGTTAAATCATAATAAGATATAGGTGTTTGTTTAAGGTCAAGAGGGTCAAAACGACAAGAAGAATGTGACAGTCGCGCATCATATACTGTTAATTAGCATTGCTACTTCCCTTTCATCTTATTTAACTGCCTTTCCTTATCATACGTAATCACTGCATGTACTACAATCTTTTAAATAAAAATTTGACGTATGCTATGATCTTTTCTACTTCCTCTCATTTATTTATTCAACTCCTCGGGATAAGCTTTTGAATGCAGTTGGTATCAATCGATTATTCCTCACAGGCGAGAAAGCAAAACGAATTATCTTATAATTTCCAAATGTATTGCATAGAGATCAACATAAAAAATCAAAATGTGTCACTTTCGAGGTGAAGCGATCAAGCCTGCAACTTTGTAGCTTACAATTGGGAACATTTTCGTTTATGTTTAATGCACAAGTAAGCTCCCTTTTTATCTACATGTATATTAGCACAAGTGCCAGGGTGAGCTATTAGGATCTCTCACCGTGCGGTGTCAGTTGTTTGTCGTACATCCGTTAACCGTTTCCTTGAAACGACATCTCTGAAACTACGCGGTCAATCTTGGTAAATTTTGCCTCGTCTGTAGCTCTATCAAAGTTGTTTACATAATTCTATTCCATATACTTTAGGTTTCTTATGATGACCTCCATTACCATTCCATCAGTCCGTTTAACGCTGCACGGTTTTTGTATTTTCATTAGATAGTTAAACAGTGTTGTTGTCATTTCATAATTGCTCCAGGTAGTTACAGCTCAGGGCATTCAATGTTATTTTTCAACTCTTTGTTCTCATTGCCTAGAGTTATCTATTCGTCATTCATTTCTGTCTCATCAGTTACGAATGTGATACAGGTCTATTGTTTACCACTTGACAAAACACTACAAATAAGATACAATACCTATCATCAAATTGTAACCAATCAGTAAGTGACCTTAACAATTCTTATTAACGAGAAAATCCCTTTGATCTTCGATCAATTGCTCCTCGTGTTGACTCTTTCCATTCATTTCGGGTGCATTCCTGCCTCATCGTCTGAAAAACATTGAATCAAATTTGATGAAAATGGAATAATGAAAGAGATTTGTGTAATTTCGTACGTTGTGCACCGATGTTTTTGTAAAGCATATTCGTGTAATTTCTGAGCAAATAAATGACGATATTGTCACCGTTACATTGCAAAATGGTGGGGTTAGCCAATTTTTACTTTCAAACTTGTCTCATGTTACCCTAGAAACGAATTTCTAACATTAAGCCATGGGATAAGGCTTTTTTCAATAAACGGTAACGTTTTCCAAAACAATGAAACTGATGTATTGTGACGCACTGCGCATCTCACTGCGAAACACAATCTCGCGTGCGTATCATTGCAAGTTGTTGGACAAAAATCTCTGATGAAACTAGTACAGTAAATTGTGAACATTTGCGTTTTTGACTTTCAAAGTAATAAACATAATTTTATAATTAACGTTCTTACTGATTTCCAGCCATTGAAGAAATAAAGCAACAAAACCCGATATAGTAAGTATAGGAGTTTCATTCTTATTATACACCCGAAACGAAGTATTGAGTAATTACAGAGTTATTACCCTTTGTTATTACTTTTCCTTGTCCAGAGCATAACTTGAAATCTATTCGTTGGATTCAATACAACTTCATACAATGGTCAAACACAATGAGGAAAGTGCAGTGTATAAGAACCATAACCTTATCTTGAGTAATTACAGCTAAGTTATTGCCTTTTATAACTTTTCATTGTCCGGAGCATAACTTGTAATGTAATACAACTTCATATAATGGTCAAGCACAATGAGAGGGAGTGTAGTGTACAAGAACCATAACTATATCTGGAGTAATGACAAAGTTATAACTCTTTATATTTCCTTGTCCGGAGCATAACTTGAAAACTACTATTTTGAATTCAATACAATTTCATTCAATGGTCTAGCATAATTAGAGGATGTGCAGTGTAGAAGAACCATAACTCTATCTTGACAAATTACAGAGTTATTGCCAAGAACAATATCTCTATTTTAGATTTTTGGCAAGATATGATATTGCTACTGCCTTCCTCAGTTGGTAAAGCAGTCTTTCGGGGGTATTAATCACATTTAGTGATAGGTCTAGTTTAATATGGAGATGGTCTTTCAAATGCTTTTTCGATTATCCAATTTATCATACTAAAGCCCAAGCATTTATGTTTGTTAATACCAGAATTAGCTCAGTATAATCTATTTCTTAAAATTTAATGCTTCCAAAGCATTTGTGGTGTTGAAACATGTTACATAACACAATGCTTGGGTAATAAAATGTTCTAATGTTTCAAATTTCAAAACGTCCATGACGTACAATATTTTGCCATTACAACAAATTATAGTCTATCAAAAGAAAATTAAAGTGATATTAACCCCTGTGGAATATTTTACAAAATCAAATGTCACTTACATTAATTAATGACGAAGGAATGCCTTTTCAAATATATGCCGGGTATTTTTCATATTTACTCTAAGATTTTAACATTGGCACAGAATGCAGCAGATTTTTATTATACCCATACACAACAACATTTTTCAAAACGCTCGGTTCTTCATTATTGTTACTATATCTATCATGCTTTATTTATTTACTTTATTTCATATAGATATGCATTCTATAAGTATTTTTCTAACTGAAGCATATTTGTTGACCTCGAAATATTTCTAAATTAAATATCTGCAAAAATTGTTCTCTTATCTAGCGACAACAAATCGCTATCTCCACTACTTGAACGGGATTAAATCAGATAACTCTACGATGTAATACTTTAAATTAATTCCACCAGCACTCTTCTCTAAAACAAACAAGTTACAAGGCACGGAACAAATTCTATTTACCGATATCCATGTAAGAATTGATAAGTTCCCGAAATTGGATTTTCCTCGCAGTTGTACTTCAGAAGACAACAATTGTTACAGTATATACTCGCTACAGGCATATGACCTTTCTGTCAATGTTAATAAAATATATTCTTACCAATAATGAAATTATTTCATGGGGACAAGTATTAGCACATGGCAGCATATTAATCCGATC
>JAFMSR010001559.1:0-26716 GCA_022818135.1 Saxidomus purpurata
ATCCGTAGCATCAGAATTTATGTTGATTACAAAAAAAGTGCATGCCTCAGTCACGTGAAAGACAAGAAATCTTTGCAAAAGGATATTAATTTTAATGATTTCATGAATTTCATCAATAATGCGAAAGTGACCACACTAAGTTCATTCTTACATGTACGCACATGTACAAAAATATATTAGGTTCAATCCACACTTATTTAAGCCTACTTGTGTTATATTTTACGAGGTGTAATCCGGAATAAACCCGACTGTTTCGATTACTATGATATAGCTTGTAGTAGCAAGATAAAAAGCACATAATTCAATGCCCAATCTTTATTTGACTGTAATTGAAATTTGCGAATTGAGTATGTAATATTTTTCAACTTTCTGCTTCGTTTTAAATATGCAATTTGGTGTTACATAAAGATTATCAAAGATAGTTCAATTTATTTATATTTGGATCGGTCTTTCATCACAGGTAGTTGCCCGTAAGAGATGGTTCTCAGAACATTAATGGCGGTGTTAACCTTAGCTGAACTGGGCTCAACGCCCACATTATTATGGCCTCTTCGTATGATGTACAATCTTTTCATTCTTTAGCAAGTTTCGTCAACATTGGCTATACAACCTCAGAAATATAACAAGAACACAAATGGAACACATCTTGATCCATCAAATTCATTTACATCCATAATTTATACTGACACAGTTCACGATACTTTTAATGTTATTTTAGGTAAATAGTATTTTTAAAACACAGGTTTGTAAAGAGACAGGACTGAAAAATAATGGTAATGTTACGGTTGTGTCATTAGAAAGGACAGGATAAATCTAACTGTGCACAAGAGGTAGTCACCTGTGTTAGAATGGAATGAGTGGCTCAAGGCAAAGAGGTTTCCCGTTCCACAAGAACAACGACAACACGGTTTTAAAACCATCTCAGACGCATTGTCCAGCTGTTTTAGCCTTCTTTTTTACTTTTATTTATAAAAGATTTATTTATGAACACGTAACAGGCTAACAAAATTTAAAAAAAAAACATTGTTTAAGACAGTAACATTTTATTGTTTTCTTTCATGCAAATAAATCAACAAGATACATATTTCCCTAACCTACATGCACGGTGACTGAATATCAGAAAACAGAGCTGAATAAACATTGCAATAGCATCGTATTGTTCCGTGCGTATTTCTTTTTCAGTTTTATTTTTTCTGCACTATCATCTTCACTGTTTGAAGCAGAGAGAATGTTCAAAAATATAGGATTACGTAGAGAGGTGTCGGTTTCCAATATGTATCGCGATTTATCTTTCTCTACAGCTTTCCTATCACTGTTTTCATAATTCAAACGGAAGACGGTTAACAATTGGGTTAAATGTTACATCATGTAATTCTTTTTCTGACAGATACAACTTTAAGCCCAGTGCCTTTATAACACGTGCACAGTGTGTTTGGATCAGTGTTATCAAAGTAAACGGCAAACTCTTCCTATATTTAAAAGCATACACATTGAAGGGTGTATTATTGTTTAATTTTGCATTGAAACCTCTATATATCTTCTTCACAAATTTATCGTTATCGTCAGTTAATATCCCATCTAAGAATTTGTATATGTTTCTTCCTTTTCGATAACTTTGAATTAAATCTTCATACTGGACAAGTTTGATATTTTCTGAGTGCAATGCGGTAAGTCTTAGTCCTGCAAGTATATCATTTTCCATTCTTGAACATAGTACCTTGGCGTTGCATTCTATGTTGTATGTGTCACTAAGATTTACTGGGAACCAAGAAGTAAATATCTCACTGCTAATAATTGCTCTTGGGTCTCTTAGAATATGTATTACTTTTAAATTTATGTTATTTTTTAACAGAGATGAAACATCCTCGAGAGACAGTCGCAACACCTTCTGCACTCTATTATTTTGCAACAGACAGACCTTCTCCACACGTTTTATGCATGCGTCGATCGACATATTTAGTTTGCTAATACAGTAAATAACGGTTTTCCACTTTGGCCCTGAAAGAAAAGAATAAAAATGAAATATTATAGGTACTAAGATCGAAGTACATTGTATCTAAGCAAAAGGTTCTATATAGCTTCAAGAAAACAAGCGTATTAGTAAAGCTTTACCGCACCATCATTGAAAACTCTTTTGAACACTCTAGAGCACACAGTTCGTACCCAGTCAAAAAAACAGTCAGTTGTTTGCCTTGTTACATTTGTAATTTACATGTCGAGTGGAAAGCTGGGTCACGTTGGGTCGAAACCGGTATCACCGGAAGACCACAGATATATAATTTTGCACATAAATATAGTTTTGTTCGTCAAATGTTGCTTTCATTTTCCTACCATGTAACAATTCTAATAGGCAGCATATCTATAAAAGAACTGAATGGAATTTATATAAACTACTATACATACAAAAATATATTCCGTCAATTTTCAATGCGTCTACTACTTTTATGATAAAAATGATAACTAGATTTGTAGTTTGTATTGAAATCATCAGTCAGTATGCATTGGAATTTCCACTTAATATTAAAAAGACAAGACAATGAAATGTTTTACTTAAGTGCTGTTTTTAGAAAAGGAATACTTATCAACGGAAATATTATAAGTGCAATGAAATTAAAATAAAACCCACATGTCATTTGCACACTATCTGTAGAGCCTCGCCAAGACTCTTTTTAAATCCTCACATCTATGTAGACAGTCAAAACTTTTATTAGTGAACGCCGCATTTGTTATAAAGAAGGTCAGTAGATTGATCCTGGTATCGGCCAAGCTTACACTGAAACAAATCTAGTTCAGTCTCTAGACTAGTATTGTGTGCGGTTGTGCTGCAATGACATTTTATTTTATTTCTTAATTGTTTCGTCTGTTAAAATTCAACATCGCTACAAAGTACATAGATATACACATCTACATGTTTATTTAAATTTAATTTTCTGTGAAAATTTCCACATAAGCAGACAACAGCCGTTATTGAAATAAACTTAATGAATGAAAACACTAGTTCATTTGTCGTTTTAAGTACTCATATCTCAATCCACAGTTCATAACATTATTATTTTATCCTTATCTTTTTTTCTAATAAAAACATCAACATTGTTTCAGAAAGAACTAGACATATGTCCATAGGACAAGACTATGGACGATGACCCCACATTACATTGTCTGTATGGCCAATTTGATACAGTTATTGCATAAACTACACTAAAATGCCATTAATTGTTAAATATAATAAAATGTATCTGCAACCACAATACTGCTTTTCCACATGCTGATTTACCTTTCTGCTAGGTTTCATTATCTTAACTATAATATTCAGTTTTTTATGTTACGTACGATAGAAGCTGTAAATGCTGATTTTCTTCAAAGTCAACGACATCATCTGCTCTTATTAAATGCATATGATGATATTACATATGTTTGTATTACACTTGACATAAAGTAAACACTATGGCATAGTTTTGACTTTTTTCAGGGCAATCTCTTTACTTTTCTGGAGTGGAATGCAAGTCAGAATAACTGAGCGTCAAATTTAAGAGCTTGTTAACATAAACACACAAGTTGTAAGAATTTTTTAATCAGATGATAATTAGAATAGTTAGTAAATAGAAATCTAAGGAGAAGTAAATATGCAAACTAAGCACACTATCAGACTTGCCCCTTTTTCAAAACGTAATTTCGAATCCCGTTTTAAATTAAATTATTGATTTTAAGGCGGTCGCCTGCTGGCTAACGCTTTGATAAAAACGAGAAGATATGGCGGGAATCCGATCACAGGTCGCACCGTATATGCCTTGAACAAGGACGGCGGACCATAAGCACATATACAAACAAAAAAGGGAATCCGATTACCAGAGACACCAAGCGACTGATTTTTAGCGCGAACACAAAGTAGTGCCGGATTGTCTCTTTGCTTTTGTGATGATAAGCTAAATCCTGTCGAAATGATTAAAGCACGATAGTGCAGTTTGTCGTTTCCTGGCAGGAAAAAAGGTTTAATATAGCCATATCTTTCACGTATCCAAATTAAACATCGCGGAGAGGTGCGGCATTGTTTGACTGAAGAAGCTGAAATACGCAAATACATGTATCCATTTTCGCGATTATATATAATTCTAAAAACGAAAATATATATCTGGGGTTAAATTGAGTGTTAAACTGGAAAAAGGTCCCCCTATCATGTAAATAATTGAATATACATTCAATTTTCTTCACATGTGTATTGTCTGAGATGGGGTTATTGTGACCGGGGTTGTAATAGAAGTCTATCGAAGTAATCACTCCTGAATGTATTGTTCAATATCGAAGTTGGAAATTACTCGTAAATAAAACTTGATTGTACTGTTGAATAAATCGAGACGGTAGAGACGGTAGCAACCTATCCTACTTGTACAAACATATTTGTTGTTGTGTTGTTCTATATTAAGGGATAGTTTTGAAAAGAAATCTTTTATTTTCGGAAGAACGTAGTGAGGGAGAAAATAACAATGCTAAATGATTGTCTAAATGCTAAATTAAAGTTCATAATCATGATGATGAGTCTATGTGAAGTGACGACAGTCAGTTTCGGTTTATACAGCTATACAGAGATAGGAAAGTCACGTCAAAAGACAATAAGTGTTGCCTTGTGAAGATTTTAAGTGTGTGGTCCTTCGTCTATGTTATTGAGGACATGCCTGACATGTGTAACTCGTGAGAGGTTTCCTTCATTCACTGGCTTTTTATTTATAAAAATAACGCTCAATTAAATGTCAGATTAATGCTGATGCCTATAACTGAAGTTCATGCAAAGTTCCTAACTTTAAACATTTTTGCATTAAAGTTATAAAACATAAACAACAGTTCACATCCTACATCGTTGTCAATTAAAGAAATCGCTACATCTGGGGTATAAGGCACATAAAAAAGCAGTTCTTGTATAGCCTTTGTGAGGTCGAACTCATTAGTACTATAGCTATTGCTTTAACTATATCAAAGCCGGCACATTGAAGGCATCGTTCAGGTTTAATTTTTGAGACTTACAAATATGATATTTCTTCGCATAATCGAATGTTTCTATACAAACAAACTGTGCCAAAAACATAAATAACACACGGTACTTCTTCCAGTTCTTATGTCTTTGCTATTCTTCAGCATCCGGTAATTCGTACGATTTGTCAAACTTTTATGTGTTTTCTGATGTGATAGATTTTAATATATTTATCATGGCAAATTAAATTAAAATGCAAAAGCTATCGATACTTTATAACGTTTTGGTACATTGTTTTCCAACTAAATCTGGTATGAGTTGAACATTCGATACGTGTAAAAAAGCCATTAACACTTACTTTGTATCGCTACAATAATATATACATGGACAATTATAGTCATTTAATAATAAACGCTTGTATTCTAAAATATATAGGAGCATAACAGGTTCATCAAATTCTTTGAACATCATTCGTAGACTTTTTGTTTCATTCCTTTATTTCCATTATACCGTACTATCTACCTACGGATTTTTTAGGCTAACCGAATGCTGCATTGTTTCTTAGCAACTTCTTAGCTCCGGAAAGTGTAACATGTAATTATTTAGTTTATGGCAAAATTCGTTTTAGTTATATGTATAAAGCATAGTTTCTTTTCTCACAAACACATCTATTTTTATCAAATGTTTTCCAGCTTGTAAGACTTTCTCTGTTTAAAAATCTATTTAGATGCACTTTAAAATAAATATGGGAAATACTTGCTGTCTTGTTTATGAATTTTAAGATTTATACGATACTATTTGACAAAATACGATACCTATTGAATTCCTACCAGTCGTCGGGCGCTACCAGATCTTCGGGCGTTTTTATGTTTCGTACCGCACAGGCTTTATACCGTACTCAAAGTCCTAGATTTCGGTGTAAGAGACTAAATAGGAAACTCAAACTTCTCATATTTGTTAAATATCCCGCTTAAATCACTTCTCTATTGTGTTACTATTTATAACCTAAGCTGCCAGCAGTTGGGGTTTTTCCGATTTTATTGCGCATGCGCTGAGATAAAAGCAGGGGTTTAGTTTTTAAGGGTACACTGAATATCGATATTGCAGAAAATGTGAACGAAACTATGTCAGATATATAATTATTTGAATAAAAATGTGTAAAAGTAAGTACATGTAAAAGTATTACAAATTCAATTCTATGATTATAAGCTAATGGTAAACACTCGTCTCCTTTCATTTCATCTTTGGTTTTGTGCATTTTATAAGTAAAGATGCATACAGACTTGTGATGAAAGCCGATGAATCACCTTTCCCGAATATTTCAGTCAGTGCCCGGATGTGCGGAGCCGAGAATACTGTCGCCCGGGAACCGTGATCATTATTTATGGTAAAACATGCGGATTGCTTTTAATAAGGCTGTTGATTAATTAATCAAAATGAAACTTTTCAGGAAAATTGCTAGTAAAGAGTCTCTTGCTGCACAAGTCAACATGAGTGGTTTAGTAGAAGACTTGAGAGTCAGTCCACTTCCAGATGCATCACCAGCAATAAAGTAATAATATCCTTTTTAAATTTTGTTTAAAATATTAATAGTATTATGAATATCGAATTTCATTTAAGGCAGTAGAAATATCAAAATCTTCAACCTGAATTGGCGTCAAAAAGTATGTACCAAGCGTAATGAATTCCGGAAACGAAACGATGATGAC
The DNA here is from genome assembly GCA_022818135.1 of Saxidomus purpurata. Taxonomy (NCBI): domain Eukaryota; kingdom Metazoa; phylum Mollusca; class Bivalvia; order Venerida; family Veneridae; genus Saxidomus; species Saxidomus purpurata. Next base: position 6,673 of record JAFMSR010001559.1, read on the forward strand.
GTCGATAAAATGACGTCATGTGTGCCATGCTTTTTGATGATGTTTCCAGCGGTTTTCGACATTTCATTGGAACAAACTCAACGAAAGTAGCGGTAAAGCATAAAATATTTGGTTTTTTTTCTGCGTAAGATAGAATTTTATTTCATCGAGAGAATATGATACATGCTTTAGAATGTTTCCTGTTTGGATGAAATAAAAATATTCATTTATTTACATGTTTATATGTTTATTTCAATATGCAGTCGGAGGAAGAGTTTTGCCCCATTTAACTCAGATTGCTGCAGTTTAGGTGGTCTGGAGCCCAACTTAACACATATGTCACTCCAACATTTCAAATTATTAAAGAGGCAACCATTGTAACTGGCACCGCCATGCTTGGAGAAGAAATGAAAGTGAATGGAAAAGTTGTTGAATTAGTTCCAATCAGATCAGCTGTTAATAAATTTATTAGCTCGCTTTCAAAGTTCACAAGGGTATGTTTAGTTGCGCATAACGGACGGCGGTTTGATTTTCAGATTTTAGTTTCAACTCTGAAGAACATTGGTGCTCTGAATAAATTTTCAGAATGTGCTTTCATTGATTCACTGTCTTTGTTTAGAAAGTTATATCCTAGACCGTCTTTGAAATAAGTAGATCTTGTGTCATCTTTGCTTTGTGAAACCTATGATGCACATAATGCAATGGCTGACGTTATATCCTTAGGCAAATTGCTTTAGTTTGTGAACCTCCCAACGACAAATTTGATAGCGCACAGTTTCACCATTGGCAGTAGCAAATAACTTGGAATTCAACAATACTAAAGCATTAAACTTGCCAACCTTACATCCATTTATTTACACTGGTGTGTTAAAAAAAGCCTATAGCTGAAAATATTGCTGGGTCTGGACTAAATCTAATGCATCTTAGAATGTTACACACGCGTGGTGGTAAAGATGCAATACGAGATGTTTCACCCAGAGTCTCAAATGCAAAGAAAGTGCTGGAAGAAATTATTCCAATAATCTCTCAGTATTTTGAAAAAAGTAATTAGACATATTAGTGTTGCATGCATTTATGAAAAATGTATTAATGAATGTTATAATGGTATTTTTAAATGTGATTGTGAATTACACATGTACATTTCTGTGACATTTTTCATTTTTCAATTAGGTGATGTATAAGCGTGAACACATATTCAGTGTTGAAGTAACACAACTATGATATGCAATTTGCTTCAGCTAGGGCCCTGTTTAAAGACTTTCCATAGGGATTGTTTTTTATGAATATGAACCAAATACGTCAAATAATAATAAAGTTTTGTTGAAATTTGATGTATTTGGCTGTTGTAAGTGTAGAGGTCAAGGTTACTTGAAGGTCAGGGTCATCTGATACTAGGTCAGTGTAAAGGTCTTGTCACTAGGATAGCTATGTAACACGCTATTTTTTTTTCTGAGAAAAATCTTGTAATTAAGAAAAATAGACGAATCCCGTGGGCAAAGTTGTTGTTTTGCAGTTTTATGCACCTTATCTTTGGTACCATGTTTAAAGCAAAGTAAAAGCAGTCCTTACAAAACTTCCTTTTAAATAAGATTCAATGGTTGTTGTATGGCGATTGTCTTAAGCCAGTATTCATCGACTGCAGGTATGGAAGAGGTGTGCTCTATATTTTTGTTATGCTGCAGCTTGCAACACAAGTGTAAAATGTCTTGTTTTAGTAAACAAGAGCTGCGAATGTCTTCACATTGTCTACCCGTTTAACATGTCAAACAGCTGAACATTTTGATGCAAAATACACAATGATACACTTTATTAACAGCAGCTGTGTGCACATACTTTGCTGCAGGCATGCAGACTATGCATGGTATAGTCTGCAGCCCTACATACTATGCATGGTATAGTCTGCAGACCTGCAGAGTATGCATGGTATAATCTGCAGACATGCAGAGTATGCATGGTATAGTCTGCAGCCCTACATACTATGCATGGTATAGTCTGCAGACCTGCAGAGTATGCATGGTATAATCTGCAGACGTGCAGACTATGCATGGTATAGTCTTCAGACCTGCAATTACAGAATACCTGTTCTTTATGGTTTTACATATTTTGCTTCAGGCATGCAGAGTATGCATGGTACAAACTGCAGACAGACAATGACTTTTAGAAGTAAATGCAGTTACTTATTTCTTGTATAAGGGATCTGGTTCATCAACTGCAAAATTGTATACTACATAAAATAGATGGACTATTGATGCAGTGTATTATCTGCTCAATGTGACCAACGGATGTGCTGTTCTAAAAGTGTCTGTACACTCCACGTGGTTGTCAATGAATTTGGAAATGCGAGTGTCTGACATAAGACCCATAGCGCACCCAAGGCACTTTGTCACAAATATAATGTGACGACAGGCACTAAGGATTGCAGAGCAAGGATTGTCCGACAACTCATTCTCAAATTGCCATTTCCTGAAAAGACGAGGCTTTTCCCTTTATTCTGTCAATTATGGCACTTCTAACATATATAGAGAGTTACAGACAGACTAAACCTTTTCATATACCTTGCCCTCTAGACACCAGTTGATGGAACTAGTTTGAAACATTTTAGTAAAACACACCTAATCAAGCAAACTCAAAATTTAGATGCATTCAACAAACAACAATTGTCCAACAAAGTTGTCATTTTTAATGTTTTTTATTCTATACTATAACACACAATCCATTTCGTTCACTTACATTTTGCCCTCATGTATAATCCAATCAAATGCTTTACAATTTATAAAAAGATTTAATGCCACTAATTAGTTTTAGTTTGTTTTTGTAGGTAGGACTAGCCTAAAAGGGACAAGCCTAACCCTCTATTTCTTCAATAAAAATACTGGGGTCGGCCGTAGACGCACTTTCATGTCCGTTTCAACCCAGTAAAGCAAGATATATTATGGTCTGTAAGTGTAGACTAGATGGATGTTCAGTAGAACACTTGTGTCGCCCTCTTACACTTTGTCAGAATAACCAATAATTCTGTGACAAAATCTAAGTACAAAAAGGGGCATAACTCTGTCAAATATGGCCTTGACCAACAAAATTTGGCGGCATCACAACCCTTTGACATAAGCAATACAATTTGAAAGTTTGATGAAGAAATCTTAAGAAATGTCAAAGTTACAGCCAACATTAAGTTTTTGTGACAAAGTCTAAGTACTAAAAGGAGCATTACTCTGTCAAATATGACCTTGACCTATAAAATTTTGAAAGTTTGATAAAGAAATCTTTGGTAAAGTTATAGCAAAAATCTAAGTATAAAATATAGGAATAACTGTTTTGTAATTTTGATATTTGCGACTGTATATACGGTTTTTAATGGTCGCAAATATTCCTAAAGGGTGACACAAAAACTGTTAGTGAGTTATAGGTTAATATAACAGGAATTAAATTTTGTAAACAGACTTATTGTAGTATTGGCAGAAATTTCAAAGATTAAAGTTCATACAAAACATACCTAACTAGATACTTATTTAAAACATATTATTCTTGCATCTGCCTCTTAATTCTGAAATGTTTTTTTTTACACTGTGGTTGTAGGTTGAATTATTGACACGCTTCATTTTGCTGTTAACTTCTATATATTATAGTAAGTGTAGTTAGACTCATCTTCTGCAGACACTATATGAGCTATTTCAGCTAGAGTAAAAATGGAAGCAAAATCTTTACATGAAATATTTAACGGAAGAGACAATTTAACTAAGAGAGATAATTAACAAGAGGGCCATGATGGCCCTTTATCGCTCACCAGAGTACAACTGCTTTTAACAAAGTTGCAAGAAATCATCAAAACAAACTTTCTGACAAATTTCCAGGATATTTGGGCTGAAAATGTTACCTCTAGAGTGTTAACAAGGTTTTTCCATATTCACGCTGTGTGACCTAGTTTTTGACCCCAGATGACCCATATTCGAACGTCAGCTAGAAATCATCAAAACAACCTTACCAACAAATTTCCAGGATATTTGGGCTGAAAATATTACCTCTTGAGTGTTAACAAGGTTTTTCCATGTTTGGGCTGTGTGACCTAGTTTTTGACCCCAGATGACCCATATTCGAACTTGAGTTAGAAATCATCGAAACTACCTTTCTGACAAATTTCAAGGATATTTGGGCTGAAAATGTAACATCTAGAGTGTTAACAAGGTTTTTCCATATTTGGGCTCTGTAACCTAGTTTTTTACCCCAGATGACCCATATTCGACTTTGGGCTAGAAATCATCGAAACAACCTTTCTGACATATCTCCAGGATATTTGGGCTGAAAATGTAACCTCTAGAGTGTTAACAAGGTTTTTCCATATTCAGGCTGTGTGACCTAGTTTTTGACCCCAGATTACCCCCGATTCGAACTTGAGCTAATAATCATCTTAACAACCATTCTGACAAATTTCCAGAATATTTGGGCTGAAAATTTTACCTCTAGAGTGTTAACAAGGTTTTTCCATATTTGGGCTGTGTGACCTAGTTTTTAACCCCAGGTGACCCATATTTAAGCTTGAACTGGAATCAACCAAACAACCTTTCTGACAAATTGCCAGGATATTTGGACTGAAACAGTAGCCTCTAGAGCCTTAACAATATTTTTCTATTTTTGGGTCATGTGACCTTGTTTTTCATCAAAGATGACCCATATTCGAACTCGTCCGAGTAATTACTGGGACAAACATCCTGACCAAGTTTCATGACAATTGAGGCAAAAATGTGACCACTAGAGTGTTAACGAACTAAGTGTGGACGGACGACGGACATTCATCGATCCTAATAGCTCACCCTGAGCCAGCTCAGGTGAGCTAAAAATGCAACCTCTATTGCATACACAAGGTTTTTCTATGATTTGACTGGGTAACCTAGTTTTTGACCCCAGATGACCGATATTTGATCTCAACCTAAATTTCATCAAGGCGATCATACTGACAAAGTTTCATGAAAATCAAATGAAATATGAAAACTCAAATGCATACACACGGTTTTTATATGATTTGTCCTTGTGACCTAGTTACTGACCCAAGATGTCCCACATTAGAACATGGTGTTGTGCATGACACAGGGTATGGGTAGCAATTTTTTCAAGCTTTTTCAAAATATTGACCGTGACCTTGACCAACTCAACCAAAAAACGAAAGGGATCATCTACATGTTGCAGGCAATATTCTGAGCAAGTCTGATGAAAGCTGAATGAAAATTGTTACATGCAAAGTGCTATCAAGGAAAAGCTAACAGAGGTCATTGTGACCTTGACTTTTGACCCACTGACCCCCTACATATTGGAGGCAACCTTCTGAGAAAGTTTCATGATAGTCAAATTTGAACAAGTCAATGTTCAGACAAACCACCATGGCATAAGTTCTGCCGAACGTTACCTCTAAAAATCACTATTTTTATTTGTTGTGAGTAAAATTCTCGCGTATAGGTCATAATTTTTTTTTATAAAACAACATGATTAGGTACCTGGAAAGACACACCAATTGTTGTTTTTTTCTGAAATTAGATGCAAACAGAATCCCTCCATGTCTGCTACATTGTCAAACAATTCACTTGTAATTTACTGAAAATAAAAAGAAAATAGTACATCAAAATTTTCAGCATTGCAACTTACACATTATATATATCACTTTCAATGAACTTTCAAGTTTACATCACCTTTACTGGACTTTATGTTTACATAGAAAAAAATTACGTGGACATTCCAGGAAAACAAGATTTTTCTGTCAAATAATGTTGTAGAAAAGTTCCTCAGAGTATTCATGTTTATAAGCAAGACCGTAAGAAAATACTATACAACTTTTAAAATAATAATAGTAAGGAATTTGCTAGCTTACAGATTTAGGAACAAAGAAAGTACTTATGTCTGTATTTGAATTTAAAAGTGGATATTCTACCTTTAATTACACTAAAAATAATATTCAACTGACAATCAATTGACCAGTATATACAACAATATAGGGAACAGACAAAACAGCCAAAATTGACTTACATTTACCACCAAAGGGTAGATTTAATTGTACATTACCCTTATTTCATCAATTATAAATGTTACCACATTGGAGAATTAAGTCATTTTTTGCATCAAAACATACAAAAAAATATCGCAAAATATTCAATTGACCAGACTGAGTATTGACCACAATGGGAAAATTTTTTCAATTAACCACGTAGAGAGTGGCTAGATGAAACAACCAATACTGATGTATATATAATATTGACCACTTTAGAGGTATTGATCAGGAGATGAACTTTACTTTTTATTCTTAACACTATCAATTTGAATTGTTAATTCATTATTCATATTAAGACAACCAAAAGTGATCACAAAATATTCATTTTACCTGAGCAATCGGCCATATATTGACAACTTTGGGATTATTGACCGGGGTGGCTGTGACCACACAACATTGCAAATAAGACCTACCGTTATTACAAATTGCGTAAATATTTTGCTAAATTTTACTATCGTAATTCTGATTTGGTTTTGAAATTCAATAGTAATCTAAAGACTCTTCTGCGAGAAGGTATTTCAAAACCCGATTTTTATGGGGATGTGGTTTACAAACTTCGTAATATTTTGGGTCATGGCAATTTTCCAACTGTATTTGCTAAAATTATAAAACGTTTTGTTAAAAGAGGTTACGACCCTACTGTTTTGAGACACACTGCATGTTTGGTGTTCAACCCGTTTACAGTTGGACGCTATGCTTCCCCTCTTTGATTGTGTCTGACGGAAGAGGGGGAGGACTCTGTGATGGGCAGTTTTTAAATCCCACTGGGACGAAACTGTTTTGATTTCTGTCCTCTGGCCTGTTTCGTCGGGCCCTTAAGGGTGTTTCTCTTGGTGCTCTGCCTTCTGCAAAGGCATTGAGTACATACGTTTTTTGGTTCTCAAGGTTTGCTTTTTATATATTTATACACGAGCATTTTTGTGTTTTACATACCATGCCTTTTGTTTCCATTGCGTGTGTTAGAGATTCACCTAGCAGGGATTACTTTTATTTACACTGTCCTGTGACTTTGGAACATGGTGGGGGTAAGAGTGAGGTTGGGTGCGCACCATAAACCGGTTTAAGCTCCCCAGTGGTGTTTTTGCCACTGACCGTTCCAAGGCGGTGCCCTACTGTGTTCCTTTAATTGTTCGTTTTGTCCTCGTGTGTTTGCTTTGTATGCTAGTGTGTGTTGGTAGTGTATGTTTGTGTGTGTACATGATTGTGTGTGTGTGTGTGTTGTGTGTGTGTGTGCGTGTGTGCGTGTGTGTGTGTGTGTGTTGGTGGTGTGCACTTCTGGGTGCTGTGGGGCTCGCTTTGGGGAGGCTGCGTTTTTGGTACGTGGCATTCCCTGTTTGATATTATTTTTGTTTTTTGACGTCATAAAATAGAACGTGCTACCTTTCCTATAGCTTTGATGTCACTGATCCAGAGTAAACAAATGTTGAGTGATTTGATATTTTGGCAGTTTCAAAAAAATCAGCAGTGAAACTAGATCTCTGGAAATTTCAGGTAATAATCTAAAGTTTACAATACTTTTGTGTACTTCGCAATACTTGATAAAAACGAACCTGGTAGATCTAAAAAATGCTAAGTTGCTAACCAGCAACAACAGTGTCAATCATCAATGTTGCCATAGCATGATCATGATGATAGATCAACAACTTAACACTGTCTTGGCCAACAATGAAACAGCAAGAAAATAGATCTCTATATTAAATATGAAAAAGCCCTAGAGTTAGTGTAGACTCTACCCGATTTCGCACACTTTTCATGAAAAATTAACTAGATCTTTTTACTCAAAAGAGCTTACGAATCAAAACATTAAATGTACTGATCATAAAAAATGAACATTCTTTCACATTTTTTTTCTACTTTCACTTTCTTCTATAATGACGTCATACCATTGGTCCGCTTGATTATGAACATCTAAAATGTGACCGGTTCACCTTAAATAGTGGACCCGGTTTCGCACACCCTGCTATTTTTAGAACTACGGATCAGTTATCAAAACAAGTTGATGAAAAAGAAGGAATAACATCTTAAAGCTTGTAAAATTGATATTATTTCACATTTTCTATCTATTTTGTATATATAGAGACTACAAGGAATACCTCACTATAGTCACCATCTGCAAATTTATGCAATGGCTTTAACATGCTGTAGAGACTTCAAAACATCAATATTTTGTAACAAAGTTTAGCTAAAACTTAAGCATAGAGTCACTGGGCTGTCCTGCACTGTAAATGAAATTACTCGATTAAATATTTCACTATCCGAAAATATGAAAAATGCTAAATCAAGTTCAGCTATTTGTTGGGAGAACAAGAAAAGCAACTGATTTTTCACATTATTCTACGTAACAAACATGAAAAAACTTGCAGATTCGCTGGATTATAGATTGAAATAGATGACTGTTGAATTTCAGTTGTGAAAATTGCCACTTGCGTTGATTTTTTAAAATATTTTTGCAACTTAACCAGTGGCTTGGTTTGATTTGTTTATGTTTACGTCTGCCTTTTCCAAATTGAGGCCTAGAAACAGGATCCTTCCGATGTCATTTTCGTCTGAGTCTACCCAAATCCCATAAAAATAAAACAAAAACAAGCCAAAATCAACAACAGTTTATTCAGAATTTACATAGAACTAGAAGGTGTGCGAAACCGCGTCCTGTGCGAAATCGGGTACACTGACTCTAGCGCACAATTAGCTGGGCTAATGATCTACCTATAGTAAAAAATGACCAGTCTAAGAAATAGTGACTAACTTTCAGATCTGAAAGGTAGCAAATGTCTTCATATTTTATGACATTATCTCAGATATGGTACACAGCTTCAGCTAAATATCATTATGATTTGAAAGTAGATCTAGGGGTCACTGAAATAGGTTCAGCTGAGTATCTGTTACTAATTATGCAAAACAGGGGTGCCTGTGATAAACAGAACAATAAAATTTTGTTGGAATAGTTTCCAATTTATTGTACATCACACAAATAGAGGACAGATATAACAATAGTAATTCTTAAAAGAGAATAGATTTAAAATATGTTATACATTCTACTCGTCATTTCATTGCCGGTTGAACAGTTCTAAACTTCCGGTCAAAAGCTAGCTTTAATATATACAGCTGCGCTGAAACACATCCTACATGTACATACATTTGTTTTGTATACGCAGTGATTGTTGTATTATAAATGTTTGACAAAACAGTTGGCTGTGATAAGGCCAAAAAAAATATCTGTGTTTCGGGTAACCCGACCCTACCTGGCGAAACCCTTGACCCTAGAGTTTTTTTTCAAACAAAGTCAAAAAAATGTGAATTGTCCCTTCCCTATGTTACAGTATGCATGTAGACTAACTAGCATTTTTGGACCGTTACCCTAAACACAGATTGTTCTTTTCCAATCTATAGAATTTTTTCACTTTTCACTTAAAAAAAAGAAGCTTTGTCCCTAGTCCCTACCCTATCTAACATTTTTGGGACTGTTGCCCTAAACACACATTTTTTTATCTATCATGCACATATCTCAGTAACCACTTATGATATTGACTTGAAACTTTTTTAATGTCTTAAGAGGTGTCACACAGTCAAGACAGATAACTCTTGTTTAAATTTAATGTGAATATTGCCCTTGTTTGACTTTGAAAATTTGGTTAAAGTTTTGCATGCAAGGTACTATTATGCACATATCTCAGTAACCACGTATGGTAGTTATATCAAACCTTGCAATAGTGTTCAGGGTAAATTTTGTATCAAACAATTAATTTACCAAAAATTAAATCTATAGTTATAGATTTTGACTTTTTTATGATTCAACTTTCCTAGTTTATACTTAATAGTTAGCAGAATTTTGTTTTGCTATTATACTGATAAAAGTTTTGTTTTATTAGCAAACACCCACAATAGTCGAGCGTGCTGTCTTATGGACAGCTCTTGTTTTATAAGTTGTCCTTATCTCAACTCAAAAAGGTATCGGACATCTTCAGAAAATGTGGAATTTGCAAATCATTAAAGACAATATAACATGTTATTATTGGCTACAAAATAAATTTTATTGAGTATAACCAAATAAATGCAATTTTAAGTTATATCGCGTACAGCATATACAAAACATATTTCACCAGCGAACGTAGAACAAAGCCTTCACACTTACTGAAAATCCTATATTACGATTTGGTAACTAATGTTAATTCAGTACATGGTTAAGAAAAAAGAGAAAACAGTTTTTATTAATAGATTTACTAATTATCTTAAGGATATATTATAAAAGAGATTTTACCAATGTTTGAAATTATTTGTCTCAATGTTGTTTTGTTAAAAAAATTACATTATCAATTTGTATAATTGAAAATTGAATTGCATGTACTATTATACATATATGAATTATGTTTATGCTTTAGTGGAAATAAACGGATTGTCGATAGGCAATTCCAAAGAGAAAAAGATTGTTCAAACTATGACCCCCGGGTCAAAATTGACCCTGCACGGGGTCACTTAGTTTTACATAGGCTTATATAGGGAAAACTTAAAGAAATCTTCTTCTCTGAAACCACAAGGCCTAGAGCTTAGATATTTGGCATGTAGCATTTGCTAGTGGACCTGTAGCAAAATTGTTCAAATCATGACCCTTGGGCCAAATGGATTTGAACATGAGCCCTTGTATTATAGCCAATGGTAGTCAGGTGAGCGATATAGGGCCATCATGGCCCTCTTGTTTATACATACATTATACTATGTTTTAAAAAATTCAAGCATGCCTTGCCCCTTTGTCTTTGTGGCAGTGACTGCCAGTGAGCATCATACATGTACATTGACATATCTAATTAGTGATTGTATATTCTTCCACAGAATTGGTTGACCATTGATGTCAGTTGCTGTAAAAGAGGATAGCCAAACAAGGAAACTAAAGGACATTTAGCTGATATTTAGACTGTAGCGGGGTAATAGCAGTTTCGTAAAAAGTAAAGATTACATTCAAATAATTAAAGGTAACTTAGTACTATAATAGTGTTTCTATTCAGAAATCGGGTTTTGACAAAAGTTTTTCAAGCAAAGAAGGGTCAGTTTAGCTGGTAAGACAGCAGCTGTCTTGGTAACATAAGAACTTCATTTAATTTTACATCCAGCTTGCTAAGGCGTAAAAAAAATATGTTTGTTTCAGGTTTCCCGACCTACCCTATTTTTTTGCCCCGACCCTAGAACATTTTTTGCGTGTTAATATTTTTTAGCATAAATTCATTAAAATCTATGTTGAATTTGGTTTGTTTGAGAATAAACAAAATCCCCCCCCCCCCAAAAAAAATTCCCTACCTACCTACCCTATTTTTGGGGGGCATCATGAAACAAACATTTTTCTTCGGCGTAATGGGACTTTAACCAATACTATAATACTTACAAGATAAATTTATTGATTTTGCTATAAAATTTCTGTATTTCAGTGTTGCATCTTTATCAGTTTCTTATTGGCATTTTTTATTCATTTCAGGTAAAAACAACAAGACCGTGAATGAAGTGATTTTTGGAGTACTTAAAGGCTTTTTTAACTTAAAGCTAAATAACAATGTTTTGTGAAGAATGAGCTGGTTTTGGGAAACATCAATGCACAATTGACCAAATATTCTTGTTGAACAAACTGGTGGATATGTATTTAACAGGCAACAAAAAACTGTTTTGCGCCTGTGTAGATAACAGCAAAGCGACATTGGGCTCTATGAGTCATATTGCCTTATGGCGTAAACTATTAAGTTGTATTTTATCGATGGTGAATGTTTTTAGCTAACCGTTAAAGGTGGTCAATCATATTTAAGCAACATTTGATGACAATTTTTACTTTTTGTATATTCTGTTAGAGATTTATCTAAGGAACAAGAAGACCCATTACATCGAGTTAGATCCCTATTCGAAATTTACATTTTATTTACTTTTATAAAATTTTGTTATTACTCCCCTTTATTAATTTGAAAGTAATTAAAAAGTTGAGTATTTCTTTTTTATTTCAATATAATTTCTACTTTTACATTTGCATTGGATAGATATACAAATATTTTAACATTCTGAACCAAAAGGCAAGTTTTAAAATTACGTGTAGCTTCTGAATTCATTTATTTCCAATCTATTTTGGGTGCGCAACCAATATAGGTAAAGGGAGGTAATAATATTTTTTCAAACTTGCATTTCTAATGAATTCCATCTAAATAATTATATAATTTTTAATGCAAACATTTTACAACTATAATACAATAGGTTTTATATTTATATCTTTCCTTAGGCAAAGTATGTGTATCAAATTTGTACTTATGATAAAATAACTCTTTTTTCTCATTCTAGAGCAAATCAAATTTTAGAAATACCTCCAGTGAAAATATTACTTGATTTAAGCGCTAAGTGAACATAAATGAGTAATTGATAAGTGACCGAGTGCATTATTAAAAGCGGTCGTAGGCCTACGCCCGGCTTATCTAGAGCGTAGATAAGGGTCGCAAAATTTAATCGGAGTGCATAAACGAGACGTAGCGTAAGTCAGGTAGTAAATCTAGCACGAAAGTCACGACTGCTATGGAGTAGGCGTAACTACAGCGTAGTTGAATTTTTATATACATTATCATATCAAATATCAGTAAAGGCAATTTTTTTGGTGTAATTGTCTGTTGGAGACATATGGTTTTGTCATAGGTGTCCATCTATAGATGTCTGAACATCGTCTGTCTGTAATATAGCGTTTCCAGTGATATCTCTTGACCTACTCGGAGGTTTTTGAACACAATTTCAAGATATCAAGTCGATATACGGAACACATGTTTTATCCAGCTCGGTTCGAGGGCAAGGCAACAAACGTTTCCGTTCTGTCTTTCATGAAATCCTTAAAGAGAAATGAAAAAACTTCACCTGATCGAGACGATATTCAGACATCTATAGATCAGTTCAGGGTAATGGACGAATGGTTCAAGGGCTAATTCTAGAGACATGTAAATCAATCTATCAAAGGAAAGACCTCGAACAACTACAGTTCGTATGGTCGCAAAATTTAATCCGAGTGCATAAACGAGACGTAGCATAAGTCAAGTAGTAAATCTAGCACGAAAGTCACGACTGCTATGGAGTAGGCATAACTATAGCGTACTTGAATTTTTATATACTTTATCATGTCAAATATCAGTAAAGGCAATATTTTTGGTGTAATAGTCTGTTGGAGACATATGGTTTTGTCTTGGGGTGTCCATCTGTTTGCTCGTCTGTCTGTAATATAGCGTTTCAAGTGATATCTCTTGAACTACTCGGTTTTAGAACAAAATTTTAAGATATAAAGTCGATATACGGAACTCCTGTTTCATCCGGCTCGGTTCGAGGGTAAGGCAACATTCGGCTTTAAATCTTTCTTCTGTCTTCCATGAAAGCCTTAAAGGGTAATAAAAAACTTCACCTGATCGAGGCGATGCCAAGACATCTATAGATCAGTTCAGGGTTATGGACACGGTCACACCGGGTACAACGGTTAAATTCGAGAGACATATAAATCAATCTATGAAAGGAAAGCGTAGCCAGACTTTTAACATTTCGGTATTTCAAAGTAGGTGAAAAGGTTAAAATTTGATACATATATTCTATTTTATAATTTAAGTAACATATCTTTCGGCACACTTTATTCTCTCCTTAAGACCACTTAATTAAAAAAAAATTAACTAACATAATGATAAGTCAAATAAAAGAAGGTCAACAATTTATTAAAAAGGGGATTTAACATTACAAAACTAAAATGCATACTTCCTGTTATCATTATTCAAAAAAAAAGTTAGGCTTCCACGATCCAGACATTCAAACTAGGTCAAACACACTTACAGATCAAATTGGTCACCGCGATTGGCCTACTTTTTGGCAATCAATCAAATTCAATCTTTGGCTAAAACTGACTGAAAATTGCAATCAGGTAAATCTCTCCTCTTTTCGGCTTCAAAATTCTACTTTTCTAGGCATGAAGGGAGACACGCCGGGGTCTCATCCAAAACATAAGCTAAAAATTTAGCTTTTGGACGGACCTTGATAAAATCACTTTCAAATCAAATCAAATCAACTCAGACTTTTAACAACTACAGTTTGTACTGATTACATGTACTTACATGTAATTGGTTTGATCTAAAGAAAACGTTTGAAGAAGTTCGAGTCTCAAGTACAGTTTACATAGTTGTGAAACAAACAGACAGACCGACTGCCAAGCCAAACAACTGCCGAAACTGTGATTTCTAAATACCCTTTCCCATACACCCTCTTAAAATAAAATTACAGCGAAGTCCGTATAGGGGCCTTCTTTTGTCAACTTCGCTTATGAAATCCTTGTTAGCTAGACGCAATATATGTTATAGTTCAACTATAAAACGTTGTAACATTCAGCATAATCTTTCTTTATACGACTATTAAAATAGATATTTCATTTGATCAGTGAAGAGCTAGATCTAATACTTTTAGTTACATGTTGCAACTATTTCAGAGTTCATTTTAAATCTAAGAAATTGTTAAGTTCCTAGACATGTTGATATTCTCGTATTCATATAAAACAGGCAATTTTAAATTTTAGAAATACTTTTTGTAAAAAAAGTGTTATATTTCTAGACATTTTCCCATTATTTAAAACAGATTATCTTAACATATGCATATAAAATCTCATGCATTGAAACAAGAAATACAATGATTTGCACGAGAAATATGTGGTACAATAATTCAGACAGTCGTAACCCGGGCGTATCTTCAACGGACGTACGCTCGCTTTATGCACTCGACTTAAAATCCCGTTGTACGACAGGATTAGTTACGCCAGCGCAGTCCATTTACGACAGCGCAATCTACGCCTTCTTTATGCACTCGGCCACAGATGTTTAAGTTTCAAACATATCTGTAACATGGCCAAAATCTGATTGACCACCTTTAGTTTAATATATATGATCAGGTTTGTCATGTGTTCAAATTGATTGAAAGTGTTTGATTTTTTCTAGTCTAACAGGGTGGAAATCTATCTCCTGTTTTGATTTAATTACTAGCTCACCTGGCACTTTGTGCCAGGCTGAGCTTAACGGATGAATAATTGTCCGTCGTCCGTCGACATCTCCTCTGAAACCACTTGGCCAATGGCCAATGTTGATGAAACTTGGCAGGGATGTTCCTTGCCTGAAGCTCTACCAAAGGTGCTCAAAGAATTTCATTCCATGCAGAACTCTGGTTGCTATGGCAACAATTAATGTTCCTCTATTTAGTTTGTTCAAATCAAGCCCCTTGGATCAAAATTGACCACGCCTGTGTGTGTGAGGGGGTCCCTTTACTTTATATAGAGTTATAGGAAAATCCAAGCTTCCACTGAGTTCCTATAGCAACCACTAACTTTCCAAGCAACCGCTGACTCTCTTAGCAGCAAGTGCATTAGAAATCAGATGAGCGATATAGTGCCATCATGGCCCTCTTGTTCTTAAATTACCCAAATGAGTTTATTTTACAAGAGCACGATTATAAGTCCATAATTTCTGTCAAAGAAGGTCAATTAAGTATTAAGTGATTATGATGTAGAAGTCTTCTTTAGATAATGATGTTGACATAGTTTTTTCAGCTAAAATGCTCATGGTTTATTGTGATCGCCTGATGTCAGTCTTCCGTCTGTCTGTCTACACTTGACCTTGTGTATGCAATATAATCTGCTTATTTTCATTGGATCTAGGTGAAACTTGGTCAGAATGACAGCCTTGATGAAATCTTTTTGAGTTCGAATAGGATCATCTGGGGTCAAAAACTGGGTCACGGGGTCAGATCAAAGAAAAACCTTGTCACTCACATGTGTATGCATTAGAGGTTGCATTTATCTTTTTTTCGTTCGAATTTTCGAATTCAAGAATGGGTCATTTGGGGTCGAAAACTTTGTCATGGGGTAAAATCATTGAAAAACCTTGTGTATGCAATAGAGATTGCATTTTTAATTGGATCTTCATGAAACTTGGTCAGAATGACTGCCTTAATAACTCAAGGCCACATTATTATATGGATCATCTGGGCTAAAGAACTAAGTCATGGGGTCAAATCATAGAAAACCCCTGTGAATGCAATATAGGTTGCATAGTCTTTGGATTTTTACGAAACTTGATCAGAATGGCTATCTTGGTGTATTCTAGATAGAGTTTGCATATTGGTCATCTGGGTTCAAAACTTAGGTCACAGGGTCAAATCATAGCAACCACTTGTGAATGCATTGAATCTTCATGAAACTTGGACATAATGGTTATCTTAATGCAATCAAGATCAAGGTTGAATGTGGTTCATCTGGGGTCAGAAACTAGGTCACAGATTAAAAACCATGTGTATGCCATACAGATGACATTTACAACCCTATCCTCATGTAAATTGGTCAGCAGTACGGGTCAAACAGAATGTTTGTGTTAATGATATTTAGTTTAGGGCTGAACTTTAGTCAAATATTGTCATAAGTATGTCCCTGGTAAGCGATTAAGGGTCATCATGGCCTATGTTTCATAAGATCTTTATGAAACTTGGTCAGAATATGACTGTCTTAAAGAAATTTAGGTTGAGTTTGAATATGGGTCATTTTGGGTTTAAATGTCACAAGGTATAATCAAAGAAAAACCATACTTATCATGCAATAGAGGTAGCATTTTTCATTTGATCTTCATAAACTTTGAGTCGGATGTTTTCCTTGATAAAATCATACTGTAGAATCGAATAGAAGATACATGTATACTTGTGTACTTTAAAAAATTGAACGCACACCAAATACAGGTACACTATCGCCAAATATATGTGTTAGGGTCTGTCGGGGCTTGCAAAAAAAATTAAGGTTGGTTTACAGCTTTTTATCTCTTAGATACTTGAAAATTGATATTTTTGGTCTTATTTTGTTCATACACTAGAAGAAATTATTGAATAAGAGGCCTACGGGGTATTCGTTATTTGCACTTTTTGTATAACCTACACTGTTAACTTTTGGAAATAAAGAAATTATTACTGTAACAGCAGTTGTTATTATTATCTTTACAGAAAAGCAATGTACACTGTAGTAGGAGTAATTGAATGCAGAGAAAACAACACCTTTGCATTTTATCAACACAGCTGTGCAGACACTATATACCAAGCATGCAATTAAGGACTGTATACAACTTACACAAACTACAGAACTGTCAAATATACTGCAGAAAATACAATGTATACTCTGCAGACTATACCATGCATTCTCTGCAGGTCTGCAGACTATACCATGCATAGTCTGCAGGTCTGCAGACTATACCATGCATAATCTGCATGCCTGCAGACTATACCATGCATAGTCTGCAGACTATACCATGCATACTCTGCAGGTCTGCAGACTATACCATGCATACTCTGCATGTGTGCAGACTATACCATGCGTAGTCTGCAGGTCTGCTTGCATCTGCTTTCATCTGTTTCAAGGCAGAGGTGCATTTGTTCATCTTTACCTTGCTTATAATCAGAATGCGTGCAAATCTGTTGAGGTGCTCTTTTAATGGACTGCGTCTTGCCAGACCTTGATTCATTGATTATTTGATATGCAACACTTTGGATGACATACAAACTCAATGTTGGCGTGAGTTATACAGGCAGAAAGGCTGTCCTCCTAATTAATATCCTCATGACCGCTGTCAAACCGCTACTATACGACTGGTTCAAGCAATCTGGACAATTTTTCTTATTTTCAAGATTTTTCTCGGAAAAAAAATAGCGTGTTATGTGTGAATATGAGCTAAACCCATCCAGTAATAGAAAGGTTATGGCCAATATTGAAGTTTTGCTCACGCAGACGCGCATGAGCCAAGGCTGTGACAATGCATCCTTCTTTTTCCTTCGAAAAACAGACATGCTAAAAATTGTTTTATTTTGGCTGAATAATGATTCTGGCATGCATTTATAATAATTAGACACCAACAATTCTGAAATCATTGAACATGCAATTTAATGTACTTGAGTTTTGGAAACTACATATATTTCTATTTTGCTTGTGTCAAGGCGGCCTTGCAGGGGTATTAATCAACTTCAGTGATAGATGTAGTTTCATAATACTGTTTTATTGCAGCTTAAAATTTGTTCTGGTAATCATTTGTAATAGTTACACATTAAATGTGATACAATTATTTAACAAATGCTTAAATTTTGGAACTTATGAAAACCCTAGGGATGACATTATGGGAATAAAATGGTTGAAATATCTGACAAAGACGTTAGTTTTTCTTCTTTTTTTCAAAAACTAGATTGTTTGTTTTCTATTTATTTTAGTTGCAAATAGGTTACTTAATAAAAATAAGTCATAAATGCTGACTGAGTATTCATATTATTGACTTGAGACTCGTTTTTTTACACAACCTCTTTTTTCTCAGCTGGGACCGCTTCCATTTGTGCTGGGTTGCCTTGGATAATTGGCAATAGTAGATTGTTGGTTTACAAGAATGTCTTATAGTATCTGATTTTTAATTCTGTCACCATTACTTGTTTTATAGACACCAAACTTATTACAGAAATTACAAATATGAGATAATTATAGATCTTTCTTCTTGGCATTCACACTAATGGTTTCTTTGAAAATATAACAAATTTAATTATTTTTAGATAAACAACTTAAAGAAAAAATGAGCTGTGCACATCAAAATTTCGTTTCAGTTTATCCATTTAATGCATTATTTTATTCAAATATAAAACCATATTATTGTAAGGCCATACTAGTACTTAAACGCTACCATTTGTGTGGTTGGTTCAAAACCTTGCATCACAAATATATGTAACAGTTGATGCTTACAATTGGACCATGCCATATATGCATGGTACTTATCATTTCTGTGAAGCAGCATTAAATTCTGACAAGAGGTTTTGGAAAATCAGAGTGCACAAGGTTTTATAATCTCAAACACCTGTGACCTTGACCTGGTGACCCGAAACATGAACCATGCAAAACTAGGAACGGTATTAGTCACTTCTGTGAAGTATCATTAAATTTTGACGAGGGATCATGGAGATTAAGCATCCACAAGAATTTACTTACTTGAGCACCTGTGCCATTGATCTAGTGACATGGAACATAGAAAATGCACAACTAAGCATGGTACTTATCATTTCTGTAGAGGGTTTAGGGTTAGGGTTAGGGTTAGGGTTAGGGTTTAGGGTTAGGGTTTAGGGTTAGGGTTAGGGTTAGGGTTAGGGTTAGGGTTAGGGTTAGGGTTAGGGTTTAGGGTTTAGGGTTAGGGTTAGGGTTAGGGTTAGGGTTAGGGTTAGGGTTAGGGTTAGGGTTAGGGTTTAGGGTTAGGGTTAGGGTTAGGGTTAGGGTTAGGGTTAGGGTTAGGGGTTAGGGTTAGGGTTGGGAATTTACTCTATAATAAATCGTGCTTTGTGGTCTTCGATCGTGCTTTGTGGTCTTCGACCGTGCTTTGTGGTCTTCGGCTACCGTGCTTTGTGGTCTTCAAATCGTGCTTTGTGGTCATTGGACCGTGCTTTGTGGTCTTCAGGGAAATTGAGTTATAGGGGTTTTTTAGGGGTTAAGGGTCTCCTTCCCTGACAGTCTTGAATTGTATTAGGGGTGTCCAGGGGCGTATCTTGGATCAATTTATGGGTATTTCTTTGTTATTTTCATCAAAGCCTGACATAGAAGGAGTTATCTATGAAAGTTGTAAAAATTTTCACCCATATAGGAGCCCCTAGAAAAGGGGATTTTAAGGGATTTAAAGAGTATATATCCCTGAAATGTCCTTAGTTACACCTTATGTCTCAATTATAACAACAGGGTAATCTTAGGACAAAAGTTATCGAACTTTGAATTTTACCCTGAATTTCTGTTGGAACATTTCAACCCTGTGTTTATTATCCAAGCTAAGTTTAATGTTATTGCATGGGTTTATTTGTTGATATATATGGCGCATAGGACACAAGATGGACATTACTTAATATTTCTGTTCATTAGATTAGACAAGACTCCTTTTAAGGTGTATTAAGTCATTAATGAACATTAACTAAAGCACAAGGGATTCAATGTATATTATGGGGTTGGTTGCTATCAACTGTGTG